>VYZX01002595.1:146951-362318 GCA_013401335.1 Brachypteracias leptosomus | reverse complement strand
AACCTTAAACCACAACAATGGCAGAGTGATATTTCTCTTCTGCCAGGGCATCCAGAGGGAAAACTGTTCTTATAAGGTTTCATCAGGCCAATTTTCATTTTATATTATTTTTATTGGAGAAAAAAATCATGAAATTCACCAGTGTGAGGAGGATTAAGTGTGGATAATCCATTTTTGTGACTTATTCTGATAAGAAAAGAACTCACCAGCTCCCTGTAGCCTTGCATCTGAAGACAGTTGCTGACAGATTGCACAAAGTATGTCTCTGCGTTTTTAGGACCCCGAGACAGCATCTTGCAAGCAGATAAAACCAAATAAAACCTGACAAACCATCTTTGTACTGGAGAGATGAGAAGAAAGATACAGATAATTTCTGTTAGAGGATTTGAATATGAAACTATGAGGAAAGACATTGAGTTATAACTTAAAATTCTTAAATGTTCCCTTGAACATAAAGGATTTCAGTTAATTAAAAGTTATTGCATAACTGCTGCTGGGGAGTGAAAAGTTTGTTTTTAATTATATTGCCTTACATAAGGGTTACACCATGACAGAGGCAGCATGATGAAGTGATAGAGAATTAAGTATACCTTTTTTAATACACCAAAATTAAGAAGCGAGGTGTTGATGCATTCATCCATCCTTGAGTTGTACCACCTGTCTGGATCTGTTTCATATCTGTTGATACCTGCCAGTATCAGTTTGTTCTGTACTTGTACAGCCCATGACCATAGTGGTGACTTTTTGAACATGGTGTTCATCAAGATAATAAATACTTTCATCTGCTTTCAGCTCCTACTTTGATCTTGAAGTGTTTTGGCCAGCAGACCAGTACACATGCATCTGTAACTAATATGCCAACAAATCATTTCTATAATTTATCATAATTGTGGAAAACCTATTTAAACTGGATGATTTCTTAAGTAATTTGTTTAACAGTGGTTATAAAACAATATTTTCTGCCTTCATACAATTAACTATTGGCTTTAAAAGCTGAGCATGCAACAGGACTTAATTGTTTTTAACCAGGCAGAGCCTCTATAGAGAAGTTGCTAACACAAAAAAGGCTAATGAGATGGATGGGAATTGAAATTTATAACATACGTGAAAGAGAAACTTCCCTTTCTTTTTACTCAGTTAAAAATATCTCTTATGAAGTACTCCCTTCTCTCCTTACTTTGAAGTCTCTGTACGTCTGCTCTGTGTTTACCAGCATTGGAGGAGTGTCAGTGTGGTTCACTGTGGTCATTAGAAAAACTTGCTGCCCTCCTGCACACACAGGGTGCTGCTGGTGGCAGCTGGGCTCTGCACTGGGGGCACACTGGGGTCCTAATGGCTGAAATTGTGTATTTTGAAGTGTGATGTTTGATGTATGTGGCCAAAATATTCATCTGGAGGAGCCACCACCAACTGATGAAGCCAAACAGAAAACCAGCCAGGAAAACAGTGGCTTTTAGAGTGGTCCTGGCTTGACTCTTGTTAGGCTTAAAAAGGCTTGTTTCTAGCCATGAGCAAACTACTGTCTTTTTACTTTTGCTTTGACAAGCAGCTTTCCTACAAAAGGACTGATGATGACAATGAATGTTGTTGAGCTGGCCTATGTTGTGAAGTGCTTTTAAGCTAAATGATGATGGACACTTGTAATCGCTCCAAGGAAATCTGGTGTGAGACTCCTCTGCTTTGTGGCCTTGGCCTGCCATTTCCCTTCTCCAAATTCTGTAATTTCTGTAAGTACCCAAGACTTTCTTGAGTTACAGAGGGAAAGCTGGAATTGATTTACAAGCTGACTTAATGCGGCTTTCATCAGAAACTGCCAGCTATTGAGTATTTCTGGCAAAGTCTTGTTAGAGGTTTAGAGCTTGCTTTGTGAATGTATTTGTTAATTAATGTCTGCTTCTCTTTCAGGGCTTTGATTTTTTTTTTTTAATGTAAGCCATCACAAAGGATTTAATTGTAGTGATTTTTTAATTCTTTTGTCTTAAAGTATTTGTCAGCAAATGCATGTGAAATAAAATGAATGTAAAGATTAAGAACATCAGATCCTTTCAATAACAGGGAATTAATGCAAAAAAGATCTGCAATATCAGGTTGTATCTGTGGAGTCAGACATGCAGAAATCCCTGTCTGAAGTACGTGAAGTCTTACAGCTGAATTTACTGGAAATGATGGGAATTCCTATTTGTGATGTTCTGTGTGAACATTCCTTCATCCCATTGTTTGATGAGGAGGTTAAGACTCCAGAGTGGTAGCATGTGCCTGGTATTAAGATGCAACTGCATGGGCAGCAGGCTTGGTGCACTGGCCTTCCTTTCCATGCTTGTCCATGTATCTTCGGCTGTCATCTAAGTATGACAAACAGGAAAGCAGTAATTTGACTGTTCATTTGTGACCTTCATATGTGAGTATGTGCTTTTTACTTTCTTTTGAAGGACTTTGTTAAATTCTTTTCAGATAGCTGGAAAAAGTAGGATAGGAAGGCAGAGTGTCAGGTGCTCTCCAAACCAATCTGATTTCCCATGGCCAGGGTAGCTGTTGGGAACCTGAACTGGAATTAAGATGCCTGTATGATTTGAATGCTGCAATCCTGCATCCCTGTTTTGGCAAGGAGTACACTGTAGTATCAGGGCTGCATTGTATGCTCTTCATCTTCATTTTCCTTAAATATTATGTGGAAATGTATGCCAATTATAAAACTGAAAGAAGAGGCTTAATGGAGAGGCATTGAGGCCAGAAATATTGTTGGTGTTGGAGGAAGAACTTGATGGGATGGATGGTTCAACTCCACATCTCAAACTCTAAAAATATGTTAACAGAGAAAAGGACACAGAGGAGCTGCAAGAAGCAGAGAATAACCCCCATCCAGTGATGTATGCCAGGAGTATGTAACAGCGTGTGTTTGGATGTGATGCTAGACACAGCATGTAGGCGCAGAAGACTTACAGGACAGGGTTGCAATAAAAGATTGCAAAGAGCAAATAACGCTGAGCCCTGATAAACCCTGTCAATCATCCAGTGCACCACAACCATCGTCTCCTCAAAGGCACTTAACCTTTTATTTCCTCTTTGTGAATTAGTTGAATTTCTCCAGCAGCAAGAAGAGAGTAAGTCTCTTAAACTCTGGCTTACTGAGCTCAGCCCTGAAAATTAAGATCTGACTGCTACTGGGACTCACTGTCTTTGTTGTGCAGCATTTCAGGAGAAGAGCTGCTTGCTCTCCCAGCTGGTTTCTTTGGGGTTTGGCTGAAAATATGCTGCTGCTGTTGCCTTGCATGTGTGTGTGTATCCTGGGAGTGGGTAGTGCTCTGTGTCCTGCTTTGCCTCTCGCCTTGCTGACATTTTATATGGGAGGTTTGAAAATTTTGGATCAATTAGAAACCAAGACAAGGTAGAACTTGGGTTCATTTGAGAGCTTTTGTCAGGATGCCTTGCTGATCTTTAATGATCTGTTTTAGCATTTGAAAGCCCTTTTTCTCAGGGGTAGGAGACCTTCTGTGGAATGAGAGTGACCAGTGATTTATTCATTTGTTTTCCTAACTCATGGCTTTCCTTCCTTCATAAATGTAACCAAAAAGGAGGCGACATCATTTGGCAGAGGAATATTTAGGTTAAGTTTCATTTTGCCGGAAATGTTTTTCCTTAGTTAAAAACAGATTGAGGTTTTTGACAGCATGATGTGGTGTCCAGCCCATGTGTGGGTGGCAGGGAAGACTTTGTAGGGGGAGGGCAGATGTTTTCCCCTGCCTCTGGGAATTTCTTGGAAAATGCTCACCCTTTTGGTGCGATCTGCTGTTGTACAAACTACAGAAACTTCAGTGGATCCCAAACATATGTGCTGTCTGTGGACACTAAGCCAGCCCTCATATACATCAGGAGCTCAGTAGGAAGCCAGGAGATCTTCCCACTTGATTTGGAGCTGCAGGACCAGCCGTGCCTCTGATTCACTGTCTTCAGTGCATCGCTACTGCAAATGATCTGAGTTTGATGTGGGTCTGTAACCAAGGTAATGACATTCTTGGTCTCTGGTGGTGATGGCTGATGTGTTTCACTCGTGGATTTTCTTCTCTCTGATGATACTGTGGGAACGGTTGTCTCTGGCTGAATGATATGATCCCTTCCAAGCTTAAAGCGTCTGCTTTGCTCTTGAAGTCAGAGAAGAACTTTTGTTGCACTGATGTTTGTTTTACCCATGCGTAGCTGCCTTAAGATGAGTATTGAGTGCAACTACATGAATATCTGTTTTCCTGCACTGGGCTTTGAGGTAAGTGTAGAAAAAATATGTGTGTGGTTCTGGTGAGGACACAGCTGAGTGCTCTCAGCCACTGGGAGGAATTATGTCTGTTTTCTGCTGGGTATCTCTTTTTGTTGCAAGGAGGCATGTGGACCAGGAGGTCAACAAAATACAGGACCAAAGGGGTATTAGGAATTGTGGGATACAATTGCCCACCCTAGAGCAGGATCAATATACTTAGGCCATCTCTGATGGATGGATCCTACCTTACTTAGCCTGTTCTTTTAAAAATCTAAGGGGAGGACATTACGCAACATCTTTTACTGGCTTGTTCCTGTGCACTCTGTCCTTGCAGCTTTTTTCTAATGCATAGCCTAAATGTTCCTTGCTGGCAATTAAGCTGATTAATTTTTGGTTTACTCTCAATGGGCATGGAGTACAATTGACTTGTCCTTTTTTAACCTTACACAGCTTTGAAGACAGTTACTATGTTCAGACCTCTTTTTCTGAGAATAAATATGGTTTTTTTGTTCTAGCCTTTCCTCAGAGGGACACAAGCCTTGCAGTAAAATATCCAAAATCTGCAGTATTTCTGTTGGTCACCTAATAGGTTGTTTTGGAAGCATTCTTACTATATACAGTAGAGGTGATTTGTGGAAAAATGGTGGTTATAATCTGTGATGGCTATTGTTATTTCTAAGACCTTTACTCTTTCTGAACCTCCTTATAAAGATGACCAGATGAGTACAAGCAAAAAAAAAAAAATAAAATTCACACAATATCAAAGAGAGTTCTTTCTTCCTTTCTGAATCTAAAATGCAGAGAATCAGAGAATCATGGACATTTTTTCTCCCTTCATTCCTCCATGCCGCAGAAATTGTGTCTCTTCCAGAATACCACGGGGCAACTTCCTAAATGTTGGGGACAACCAGAGCTGAGGTTGCTGTATAGATCTGAATGACTTCAGGCTATTTCCTTGCAGGCTATGTGGGTGGGTTTTCTAGTTAACTCTCTCCTAAAAGCAATGAAAAAGCAAGGGGGAAAAACTACTAAGTAAATTCTAGTTCCAAGTTAATTGAACAGATCACAGCTACCCTATCATGGATACAGACTATTTCACTAATACTTCCAATAAAGAAAGGAGGCAGTGCTACAGATCTGCAATTAATATTTCACTTCAGCAAAATATTATGACGTGGCTGTCCCAATTCTCCATGTGTACGAAGTCAACATTTTTCAACCATTATTTTGCATTCTGCTTTAGTTTCTTGGGAGAAATGTTGCAGCAGAAACTGGTCCTTAGTTTATAAAAAGCTCAGTTGGTACCACATGGAGGTTTATTTGTGATGTGGTGTGGCATACCCTCTCTTCAAATTATAGACAGTCAAAGTTAATTGCAAGTGTGATGCCAGGCTGCAGCCAGCTCGATGGCTGCCTGGCCTGGCCTTTTGATCGGCTTCCCATGCTACACACCCCAAAGCTTGGGCTGCTGGTATGAAAAATATGGGATGGACACCTGCCCACCTGGGCTTGCTGCTCTTATTCTCTGTGGAGGAGGCTTGGACACCACCATGGAAGGATGTGCTGGTCCCTTGTGGGTGCCTGTGTCAACAGGATGGAAACACTCTGAGCAGCCATGCAAGGAAGAGCAAGGGCTTTGAGTCTGGCTATTGCAAATGTGTCTAGGCAGCATCTGCTCCTCCAGCTGAGACAGGTTTAAGTGGCTTGAGTATAATGAAGTGAAAGCCAACCTAAGGATGTACATGTGTAGAGGGTAGGGGGTTGGTTTTTTATTTTTTCCTTTTTAAATCACTCTTCCTCCAAATCTGTTAAGTACTTTGTTGCAGACAATAAATACAAGAAGGCTGATAGGCACTGCCGTGCTTGACCCAAGTGCCTGTCAGAGCAATACAGTTGGGATAGTAACTTATATGCAGACAATGATGTATCTGCATCAGAGCCAAAGAACTTTGTATATTAGGTTTTTTGCTGCCCAGAGATGCTGGGAGAAAGCTTCGTGACAGCTGGAGTGCTTACAGTCTTGGCTGGGGGCTTCTGTTGAACATAAGGTCTGAACCCTGGATAATAAAAACAGAAAACTCTCACTATCTACCAAAAGGTGACTAGTATGTTTACTTAGCTTTACACTCCTAGCTCTTTTCACAATTTCACATCTAGAAATGTGAGATTATACTTTAGAAATCAGAATAGATTTATTTTCCTTTTTTACCTCTACCTGTTCCCATCACTATCATATCATGGATGCCAGGAGCTGCAGATGATTGTCACACCACTCTCACATCCCCATCTGTGCAGCAGTGCACCCTCCTGCGTGTCAGGGGCCCAAGGGAGAAGTTTTGCATGCATGCAGCTCAATTAGGGAAGTACTTGGGATTTGCAGACCTACTGGGAATTGAAGTTTGTTTTCTCTGCTGTGGTAACCACCAGTTTCTGTCAACTAACTGAGTGCAAATCACCGTCTTTATATGAAGACACATTTTTATGGAGAAATAACTGGTAAAAAACCAGAGCTTCTGTGCATTTAGAGACAACGTGTGCCTTAACTAAATCATTACTTCTAGAGAAGTTGCTTACTCAAGCTGGCACCCAAGCTGCCTTCACCCTGGCCAGCAATGGTCTCTCACCAAAGCCCAGGACTCTCCCTGGAATTTATTTTCTTAAGAAATAATCCTTGCAAATCCTCATATCAAATTGCAGTTTTCTCTTTCCCTCATTTCCCTGATTTTGCTCAATCCAGGTATCCTTGATATCCTTTGCCTATTATGTCTTCCCTGTGCCTTAGCCAATTCCCCACACTCTAATCTTTAATCCTGAGGTGGTTTTTTCTTTAGCCTGTGGCCTTGCATTAGTTAATCTGGGTGCTGCACATGACTGATTTATCGTGCAGTACAATTTTAATTTGGACCAAGAATGACCATATTGCTGCTTCTGCTGAATTAGCATAGATGCTTTGTGAGTTGTGCTCTGGCAGTCTGAGAGAGGACAGCTCCTGTGTGCTCTGCCTGGCACCCAGCGTGCTCTGAGTAGCCCACTGATGGTCACCTTCTCCATTGGTGCAGAGCCACCTCTGCAACTCTTCTTCTTGACATGCTGTTAAAATGCAGCAGTAACTATGGGGAATTACAGACCGGTGCAATTTAGGACAGTTCAGAATTTCTCCAGAATTGTGTTGGGAAATTGGTTGGATTGAACTTGGCCCAGAAAAGAACCCAGTGTATGAGCACGACGCTCTGCCCAGTGCAGATGAGGACCACGCTGAGTAGTACTTAAGATGTTTCCTTCATCTGTGTGTTCATATATAATTTTTCAGCCAATGTCCAGGCAGTCCACCAAATTCTGTTAACAGTGTGATCCTAAGGGGATTAGCTAATGACTTTCCATACTGATTGGGTAATGACTTTTGGAAAGTGAGTGCTCAGCAGAAAACAATCCTGGCAATTACTGTCTGCTCATGTCAATACTACAAGTGCTGCAGAGCAGCTCCATGAATGAAATGGCTTAACTTTGCAAATTAAGTCTGTCTCTGTCTCTCTAACCTCCCTACAGAGTCTCTTACTCTTGTCTGATACAAGAATATCTTTAATGCTGTGAACAATCTCTGGGGGTGAGAGTGGTTATAACCTCTCTGAACAGCTTCTTACTCTGCCTGCTGTGAGAGCCTTTTGGTGGTGTACCCTGGGTCCTGTCAGCATTTTGGGTGCAGTAGCATGATGCAGCCAAGCACTGCAACGGCTGGTGGCACATTCATGTCCTCCCCAGGCTGTGCAGATCTGTCCCCTCCTTTATCCCAGGAGTGATGCTCAGTATGTTACTGAAGACAGCCAAAAATGTTTTTGGATTTGAAGGCCTGAATTTCTGCCCTGAGCAGCATACCCTGGGGCTGGGGAGGCAGTGCTGCTGGCAGGGAGGTGTCTGGGATGTCCTCCTTGCTGGCGGGACTGCTGAAGCAGTGATGTGTTCCCCAGCCATGCTCTTTGGTCAGCTGATGCCTCTCAGCCCCACGGGCAGGTTCACATGGGTCACGTTGGCTTCAGTGCCCTGGGAGAGAGGGTGATGCTATCAGTCAGGTTAGGAGGGATGAATAGAGATGGGACTTTCAGGGGGTAAATCCAGCCTTCCTCTAGTGCTGTATTCTAAGCTTCTGCTGTTGAGAATGTAACCCACTGCCCAGGCTTTTGTGCTGGATGAGTGAGAATGATCGCACCATTAAATTCACCTTTGGCCCTTCCATTTTCCAAAAGTAACATCTAAGGGTGCCCACATCCCAGTAAAAGAAGGCATTTTAGCCATCCAAACCCAGTAGAGGCACCACTGGTGACATAAATGCTCTCTGGAAGATGTGTGATCAAGTCATGAGGAAGTCTCTAAGCAGATTTCTGAATGAAGGGCTGGAAACAAGGGCAGAGATAATTGCATATGTAGACCCTCACAGCTCAGAAGAGGGAAGAAGGAGGGCAAGTTTCCAATCAGACTTCTGATCTCTCTTCCAGAAAGGTGGGGCATAACTTCACATTGGCCCTTAGTGTATGCGAAGGAGAAGTTAAACTATAAGAACAAGTCAGAGGAAGAACAAAAATACACCCAAGAAGGGACTTGAGCCATACCAACATGCTTTATTCCTATGTGAAGGCATGAAAGGACATGCAGCCCAAGCTTTCTGGCATTTGCAGTAATTTGTGCTTTTTATAAGTACCTGTTTTGCCAACAAGACAACAGTTAAAAGCTGTTTTTACAGCTGCATCTGTAACTGCATCCTTCAGTCATTGTTACGCATAATTACTCAGTATTTTACCAGTTCTCTTTTGCTCCCAGTGGTCTGGTTTGAGAGCCAAAGCATATCACAGAGATGTCTTCTTGTGTCCCAAGCTATTTCTTCCTCCTCCTCTTCAAAAAAAAAAAGTGGCAGATCTTTCTCTGGAGACCAAATATGGTATGTTACGAGCATGCAGACCCAAGGGATTATAATGCAAACTGATTTGCAACCTTTGAGTGTAGCAGCCATTGCCCAGCTGTTGGCTGCAATAATGTGGTATTGTGTCCCCCATTGTGAGCCCACTGTCATCTCCAGCAATGCTGTGAATGGTACCAAGTGCATCCCCTCACACCCTGCCTCGGAGGCGGACACACCTCCCAGCTGTCCCCAGGAGCAAGTCCACCCCTGCCATTCATCTTTCTGCAGCCCTGGCTGAGCAGAGACGTCTCACAGGCTGCTTCTTTCCCTGTGCTCCTTGTCACTCAGCTGCTTTTGTCCTTCCCTGGTCCAGGGGCAGGCTCTGCTGCCTTATGGCTTCCAGTGTTATGTGTGTACCTCTGGCTGTGAGTCGTGTGCCTCTCGCATGTTTAACAGGCTGTGAGACGCCACCGGTGCTCCTGAGTTCTCTGCACCTTCAGCATCTTGAATCTTGGTCTAAATCTTGCTACTTGGGCCAATTTCTGATGTTTTCCTTCCTTGTCCTGATTTTGCAGATTATAAATTTAAATGAAGGGGGTTCTGATTTTCCACTCTTCGCTGCTCCTGGGCCCTTGCTGCATAGTAAGCGACCAGCTGACAAACACTGTGTGTAACATCATGCATATTCCCGCTGACATTGTTGACAGCGGAGCTCATGCATAAAAAAAAATATGCCATAAAGCATAGGTAGCTCTGCAGACTTCTGCTCTATTTAATGCCCAAGTCAGAACAGTGGTCAGAGCTCCTCTAAGAACGAGAGATGACATTTCCCCATCTGCTTGTGCAAGGGGAGGAGTTTGTCCTTTGAAAAGCAGGATAATTGTTAGAAGACAAACGAGGAGGCCAAAATGCAATATGTTCCACAGGTAATTGCTCCTGAGTTGCAAATTTGTTCAGTGAGTAGGGGCTGTGTATCAATGCTGCTGGGAACACATGTGAAAGCTTTTTAATATTGCTGGCAAAGCAGAATGGTGCTTCTTTCTGGCCATGAAACAAAATAAGACAAGAACTTCATAATAATTTTAAAACAGGAAGTAAGAAGAAAATTTTGGGGCTTCTTATCTAACCTGTCTTCTTCTGAACCATTCCCATTTGTAAAACCAGAGACCCAAGAATGGGGTCTACAGCCATCATGGTCCCATTCCATGTAGCTGCCTTTCTGCTGTTTGTTGGCAAATCATAGAATCATAGAATAGTTTGGGTTGGGAGGGACTTTTAAAGGTCGTCTAGTGCAACACCCAGCAATAAGCAGGGACATATTCAACTAGATCAGGGTTCTCAGGGCTTTGTCTAACCTGCCCTTTAATATTTCCAGGCATGGGTTATCTGTCACCTTTACTGTTGCAATGTTTCACCACCCTAATTATAAAAATATTCTTCCTTTGATCTAGTCTAAATCTACCCTCTTTCAGTTTAAATCCACTACTTTTCCTACTGCAACAGGCCCTGCTAAAAAGTCTGTCCCCATCTTTCTCAGAAGCTCCCCTTAAGTATTGAAAGGCTGCAATATTGTCTTTCTGGAGCCGCCTTTGCTCCAGGCTGGACAACCCTGACTCTCTCAGCCTATCCTCACAGGGGAGGTGTTTCATTTTTCTGGTAAGTTTTGTGACCCTCCTCTGGAACCACTCCAACAGGTCCACATCTTTCTGAGAACTCCAGAGCTGGACGCAGTACTCCAGGTGGGGTCTCAGCAGAGCAGAGTAGAGGGGCAGAATCACCTCCCTCAACCTGCTGCCCATACCTCTTCTGATACAGCCCAGGATATGGTCAGCCTTCTGGGCTACAAGTGAACATTGCTGGCTCATGTCCAGCTTTTCATCCACTAGTACCCTCAAGTCCTTCTCCTCAGGGCTGCCCTCAATCCCTTCATCCCCCAGTCTTAATTGATACCAAGGGATTGCCCCGAGCCAGGTGCAGGACCTTGCACTTGGCCTTGTTGAACCTCATGAAGTTCACCTGGGCCCACTTCTCCAGCTTGTCCAGGTCCCTCTGGATGACATCCCATCCCTCAGGCATGTCAACCACACCACTCAACTTGGTGTCATCTGCAAACTGGCTGAGGGTGCACTTGATCCTACTTGTCTGTATCATTGATGAAGATATTAAACAGACCTGGTCCCAATATGGACCCCTGAGGGACACCACTCATCACTGATCTCCGTCTGAGATCTGTGATGTGACTTTGTGGCAAGAATTGCCTCTCAGTTTGCTAAACCATCCTCCTGGATTCAGGGTGAAGGATCTGCAGCCATGTCATCAGACTCCATCAGCACCCTCTGCCCACTGACGCTATGGTGAGACCATTCACCCAGTTTCCTTCTCTCCGTGTAAGGCCTCTTGCACTTTGCAGGAGAAAGACACATCACCTGAGTGGTCAGAATTCTGATGATCCTTTCAGTGTTGAAGGTTCTCTACTTTTCTATACCGTGCCTCAGCATTCAGTGCAGCAGGGACCTGCAGCCTTCACATGCCTTGCAGAGTCATCTGTACCAAATATCGAAAGTATCTGACATGAAATGGAAGATGTTAATGAGTTCTACCCAAAAGGCAGGTGGCCAGGGTGCAAACCCACTCCCTGTGAGGGATTTGAAGCCAGTATGACAAATTTGTCATATTGTCTCTTGAGAATGGGTCCATTCACTACATTTTTAGGTGAAAGATTGGCAATTTTCTTGCTGATTTTGTGAACTAGGTCTAAACTCAATGTCTTCCTTTCCCATTGCTCTGCTTATGCTACAAACATTCCCAGATAGAAACAATGTGGGAGTTTTGATCATATATTTACACATGAATGAAAAAACACATGCAGAAAACATTTTAGCATTTTATTTTGGCAAGGACAGATAAAGCCCCCTATTATTATTTTTTTAATTTCATATCTGTACATGAGTTTTCATGCGTTTGTTAGACATTTCTGGGTTAGCGGTGTAAACAAAAAATCCTTTGTTTCTCTGGCTTTGCTGTCACTTGACCAGCTTGTTTAAATTTGATAATGCATGATGATAGACCTGTGACTAATCTGAGCATTGCAGCTGCCTTAGACGGCATGCAATGTCAGCCCTACGTGCCGAGTGATCTGCTGCTTCATCTGAAGAATCTTAATCTTTTTACCTGAAGGTGTGGGATGTGGTTTAGTAGGAAAGTGTGGGCTGCACATCCTGTATCCCCATCCACTTGTGCAGGTTTGGGTGTTTCATGACATCATGCCACTGGTTATGCAGAGGAGTTGTCAGTCAACCATCTGTGGCCGCGTCTTTCCATCACTCACCAGGCAAGGCAGATTCTTTCTAGAGGTTTGTTTTGATGGGAGACACATGTTGGAGGGTGGTGGTAGCACTAGTATTCAGTATTTCCTAATATCAGTAGCACTTTGTGCCAAGCTGTTTCAAATGCATTTACAAAGATGGTAGATTGCAACCTGTTAGAAGGGTTATACCTGTGGGCTAAGCCTAGTAATGTGTGCACTGGCTCCTCTGGGTACCGTGGCAGTGCTGTCTTTTCCAGCAGTAAATGTTCAAAGCAGGAATTTTAAATATTCCAGCATGGTGTTTTCTTCTGAGCAAAAGAGTTTTGTCCTGACCTGCCTCTGTGCGTCCATGGACTGCTGTTTGTGCTGTTGAAATGCCAGCTGGCTTTGGGCATCTGCATTCAGTCCCACACCGTGAATGAACAAGTGCCATTTGGTTGGATCCCATAAATAGCTTTTGTTCATTCATGGAAAGTGCAGTAATTATAAACATGCTAGTTTAATAACTGTGTTTAATTAATGACAGGTTAGTAAATGATGCATGGAGGAGAGGTTAGAATTTACTAGAGGCTGTTGCTATGTAGCTCTTAATTGAATTAAGTGTGTATTAAACTGGGCCTCTTCCCTGACCCTAGAGGAACAAGCTCAGTGCACTGGAGCGTATGGATCCTATTGATTTCAGAAAACTCTGGTTAAAGGCAGTACAAGAATGCTCGATGGCAAAGTCCAGATTCTTTTGCCTATATAATAAGGCCAAGGAAGTGCTAGTGTAACAAGTTAAGGAATATGCTGTTTACCTAAGGAATTCACATACCTGTAATTATTATTAGAAGCAATTTCCAAAGCAGTGCTATTAAAAACCCCTATTGTCCTACACTTACAATTTTAGCCTTATTTTGGAACCATTAGTTCTTTTAATAGTTTTCCTCTAAGATAATAGGTTGTCCTCTGTGTGGTTTCTCTTCATGTATATATAAAAGCACATATATATTTAGGCATACTGTCAAAAGTTTGGTGTTTAACTGGCTGCCTAAGGATGTCTTAGAATATAGGCTAACATTTTCCCATCCCCAAATCCATCTATCTACCAAAAGAATGATATTCTGAAGAAAAACAGCTACAGTCTGTTTGGTTTTCAGCAGTCTGTGTCCAGCAAGGCTTTTTATAGCAAAGGGGAAAAATAATCCTTAGGGAAGACTTGTAACACAGGAGAATTGAAACAGGACCTGTCGTGTCCTAGGCATTGCATGCTTGTCTCCTGTTTATTTTATAGGAACTCATTTAATATTTGCATCACTTGTGTCCTTAGCACGAGAAAGTCACGCATACATGTTGAGTCAAGGTTGTCTCAGTTTGCATATGGGAAAATTAAGAAGTTGCTATGAATTAACACTACCATTTAATGTGAAGAAGTGGGGGGGTTTGACTGTTGGAATAAAAGCTTCTAATGGACATTTTAATGTATTTTGAGAGTCAGCACTAAATACTGCAAAGGGACATTTTCGTATTTTCTGAGAATGTACCGTGCTCTTGTGCCCTCTTTCTGCAGTATCCTCTGGATGTTGTTTTACCTTTATGGTTACAACCTTTGCAAGTAGTTCCCTTGGAGTCAGCTTGAGTTTTATCCGTGTGGCAAACCAGGGGTTGGGTTTGGGTATTATGTTTTCCCTCAAGATGCACAACTTGTGTGCCCAGGACAAAGCAGTTTACATGAACTAAATGGGTCAATAGCCAAAGAAAAACTTCCCAGGGGAAGATCCTGCTAGTGTTTGTTTCATAGATCTACAGCATCAGAGTGAAAAGTCTTACCAGAGACGCTGGATAACCGAATCCCAAAATGCAGACAGCTTATGCTGAGTGGTTTTTCTTCTATTACATAGCTGCAGAATCAAAAATAGTATAAGAAGACCATTAGAAAAAAGCTGAGGAGCTCCCTTGGTGTTCTGTATTTACTTTACTGTTTGGCCGATTCCCCAGTTAAAGCATTTTGTCAGAAAATTGCTGTTTTCCCTCCGGTCCTTAGAAAAATTGGTTTTGAACTTAAAGAGGCAAATACTGTGCAGAATTTATTTCCCATGTTTGTTAAGAACTTCTTTTCTAGTTTTACACAAAAGTAGATCACACTAGGGCACACTGTTTCTTTTTGTGGCTTACAAACAAAATGTAATTGTAGAAAGATGTGTTTTAACGAAATTATTAACAGTGATGAACGTCAGGTTTCCAGGAAGCCAGGCAGTTTGGGAAATGAGCAGACTTTTAAGAGATTCAGTTACTTGTAAGAATATTTGAAATGCATGAAGGGTCAACAAGAAAGAATAAGGTAACCTGAAAAGTAATTTACAAAAATGTGCAAAGACATTCAGTGGTTGTGGAGGTCTGAAAAAATTCAAGAAACAGTGGAGGAAATGTTTAATGACAACTTCTGGGGAAGGATAAGGCAATCAAATATAAAGATTGTTGGTCTTGGTGATGTTTGGATCCACTGGGTGTGATAGATCCTGATGCTGCTGGGTTGAAGGGTTAAGTTTCAACCCAGGTGAAAGCTTTGCTAGTTCTTGGAGTGTTTACATGCCTGGATTTTAGGGTGATGCCAGTGCAAGGAGATACAATGTTCTCTGCAGGGCTCTGTGCTAGTACTAGTTTTGTGGATGAAACAGGTGCTTTAAATATTAGAGCTAAGGCTTGTGTCACTGTGGCACAGTATGACATAATTTGTTCTTTTTATTGTGAGTATTTTGCCTCAGGTGTTTTTCTGGGAGAAATGTGCCTGGCCAGAACTAGACCAAGCTAAATCTGCTAAATCTTGCTTGCATGGTAATGTTAATTGCTTTTGTGGACTCCTGAATTAATACTATTGCTCTCTCACAATATAATGCAGTTGAATATAAGTTGCTTCAAAGAAATCTTGCTGGTGTTGCTGCTTGTTACCCTGCGACATTTGTGTTAAAATAGCAGAAAAAAAAAGGGTAGCTTAGCTTTGATGTTTGATACAGTTAGGAGTGGGTTGCTCTTTCCTGTTTCAGAGAGCTTCTCACAGCTGTTGAGAGAAGTACTTAGCCCCAAAATGCAAGACTTGTATCCCCCAGGGCTGGTGGAGAAGAGGTTGTGAATAATTTGACTTGAAGTCAAGGTGGTGCTCGGTGGAGCAGGAAATTAGGAGTGCTATTTTTAAATGCTGAAGAACTTATTAAAAAGCAGTAATAGTTTTCATTAGACAAAGAGGTTTGAGTTTGGGAGGCTCATGATTTGAGGTAGCATCATTCATCAAGTAAGTGTTTTTTGAAGAGTGCCAAGTAAATCTGTCTTTCTGGAAGGGTTGGTGACTATCAGAAGAATTAAGTAAGGGATGTGAAACTTGGTGACATAAATCTTGGCATGCCAAGTATGTCTGTCTAAGTTGGCAGCTGGTGTTGCCACACATTAGCATTTAGAATAAAATGAAAATGACAAATTTATCTAATGTGAGAATAAAACTAACACAGGAATTCTGCCCAGTTTGTATCTTTTGGTCCTCTCTCTCCATTGTTCTCTCTGCTATTTTCCAAGAATTTTGAAGATGAGAAAGATGCAAGATCTCATACCCTCCTCTAAAACCAGATAGAAAATGGCCCATGGACGTAGGCTTGCAGCAGGATAGGAATAATTCAGTCGAAAATTCTGACGTTAAGGGTGGGAGTCATTGGGAGAAGTTACCTAGAGAGGCTGGAGAATTCACATCAGTGGATTTGTTGTGGATGAATCTGCAGGGATGTGCTGCCTCTGTTCAACCCTATTTTGAGCAGGAAGATCAGGCAGAGGCCCATTGAGGTACCTTCCATAGGTTAGTATGCTTTCTCTGACAGAAAAAGAGCAGTCAACCTTTGAAGATGATTGTACTAGGTTAAAATCAGGAAAGCAGAAGGCTTACCTCCCTTTCTCCTTGCCCGAGACAGAAAAGCATGTTAATGCAAAGAATATTTGACATTAAAAAATTATATACAACCAGAGCAGAATAAGGTCCAGATCCCCATGGCTGCAAAAAGTCGCTTTGATTTTTTTCCAGACCTTTGGGTTTCATAGCAGCAAGTTCCCTGCCTCAAGGCTTTTCAGAGAATGGGAAGTCTAAAGCTGGCAGGTCTTGAGATTCATTTTATATTTTCCTGTTGAATATAAGTCCAGGAAATTTGCTTGGAAGACGTGAAGTAATCATAATAGCACATACACAGCTCCACTGAAACGCCCTGACCCTGAAGAGGTCATAACCTTCAAAAAGTTACTGTTTTCCACATTGTTAAATAGCATTTATTCTTTAGCTTCGTAAGACTTTATAGTTCCCTAGAGTGTGAACAAAAGCTTCATGTTTTTTGCTTCAGGATGATTTTTGTATTTGTTAGTGCCCAAGATGTCTCTTCTCTCCAAAACAGGGATGATTTTTGAGATATCATACTCTTTGGTACCTGGTCGTGCATGTTTGCACAGATCTGTAAATGAGAGATTTCCTTGCACTGTTCAGTCGCTCTTGTTCAAGGAGTGGTACATATGTAAGTAAAACTAAGTGAGGGTGTTTTTAGCTGATTATTCAATGGGAAGCTGATTAGCAAGACCTTGAAACCTAATATCCCCAGCAGACAGTTCACAGCACTGCATGAAAACTGGTTCGTACCAGGCAATAAAAATTAGAGGTGACTTGAGAGCAAGCCATTATAATTTGTTTGGAGGGGAAATTCAGGCTCAGGCAGACGGTGGAGTTTTCATCAGGTAAAAATTCATGCAGGTCACCTGGGCTGTGATAAATCAGGCTCAGTGATTGCCTCTGATGACCTAAGAGCGGTCAAAGCCAGTCTTTTGGAGGGCTCACTGCTGATGTGTGGTCCCGCACCTTCCCTTTTGCAATCACTAGTGTTGAAGTGGCTGGATCTCCATCCCATCTGTGTGCACCCACCAGCCCTCCATGCCCTGGAGCAGTGGAAGGGGACTGGCCTCAGTCCAGCCACTGCCTACATCCTTGGAATGAGGGAGCACATGAGGACATCGTGTATCCCCAAAGCTGCAGCAAGGAGCTTGGCTCAGCCGTGATGACCTGGTTGGTCTGTGAATCTTTTTGTAGCTAGATTGTCAGATTTTGAATTTCTACTTTCTCACCACCCTCATGACAATGAATGTTTTGTGTAGCTTCCAAGGGAAAAAAAAATTAAAAAATTTCCTGTGCCAGATGAGGTTTGCTTCTAGTCTAGTGACTTGCAAAATAAATCAGAAGTTTGCTGAGGCTGCCTATGGGTTTTAGAAACCATTGCTTTTAAAGTGAGAGGCTTGGGCTTCTAAAGGCCTTTTTGAGCAGGTTGAAAATCCTGCCTTCAGCCTCCCAAACCACTGCTGTGGTTCAGACTGGTGGGGCTTTTGAGGCTTGGAAAGTGTTTGGAGCAGAGTAGGTTTTGATCACAACATCCCAAAGTAATGATGGTAGAGAAAGAAGGTGGAAGATGGAAGAGGAGCAGGAAGATGGCCAGGAAGCCGGTGTCTGGTGTGTGCAGTGGTTAGGCTGAGACTTCTTAGCTGGAGGAAGAAAGCAAAACCTCTCTCAGAGGCCACGGTCCTGCTCTTGATTCACTGTGTGGCAGTTGAAAAGGGCATCCTGGCTGGATTTCTGTCTGCTCTCTGAAATAAATGTCTGCTCTCCAAAGCCTTTACTGCATTAAATGTAAAGATTAGTGTTGCAGCTCACACTGCCAACGTGTCTGAAGCAGTGGCAAATTGGTGCCTGCTTTTTTGATCTTCATTAAGGTGCATTGTGATGATTTTGCCTGAGCACACTGTAGCTGCTTTGGGCTTCAACCAAGCTGTTGTCCTGAATTTCAGGACTTGAGTCCCAGAGTTGAGGTCTGAGGGTGGTTGACAGGTTGGGAAGGTGTTTGCACTCATGCAACCCCCACCCAGGAGCTGGTCAGGGCCCATGGGATGGGTTGGTGTCCTAATGAGCTGTGGTCATGTGGATAACAAAGCTAAAACTAAACCTTGCCCATCTTTTTCCATCTTAAAATTAAGATGCAATATAATGTATCTGAGCAACCTGATTTTTGGCAATTTTTTTCCCCTTCCTCTCCAAGTGCTGCACTTCTGCTTTGGAAGCCAGTCTGCTTTATTTTTCCCTCTCATATCACAGTCCAGAAAGCTTGTTTGCATCCTTCTTTTTTTTTTTTTTTTTGTGAAGTAAAATTAATTTTTAATGAAAGATGAGCAGTTTTAATTTGCAAATGTACAAATACAGTGTTTTAATGCAGGAGGAGAAGTCGTGTGCAACCTGCCTGTTCCCAGGAGGACATGGCAGGACTGAAGGTTGGATGCCCTGGGGATGAGTAGCTGACATAGATTAAACAAGGGCTTAATTTTTTATTTTTTTTTACATATTGTAACCTAGTGTATCAAGCCTATTCAAGGAAAGTAATTCAAAATATCTCTTTGCAGATTATGGTTTTTAAAAAATCCTATTTTCCTTCTGCTTCTTTCCTTACTGGATTCCTGTTACAGTTTGCACTTATTTTTTTGTAGAAGTGGTGAGAGATCTTTTCTATCTGTTTTGTCAGCAGAGAGTCTGTAAAATAGCTATTCCTTGTGGGAAAGCCTCCAGTGACAATTCATGTGGTGAGTTGTTCCTCATGACAGGCAACACCTCCTGTCCTGGCTTACCTCCTGCGATGCACTTTGGGTTTTTTCCATCAGAATGAGGACTGGCAGGATGAGGATGTGTGATCATCAGCCTTGTCTGCAAGAACAGTATCAGACACCCCAACCTTCAGCTTTTTAAGACTGGAGGCAGGGCAAACAGCAATACAAAAGGAAATATTTGGAAATTTCTTGGTACAGTTCTTTGGAACTTTCAGAGCTGTACAGGTGTTCTAACCTGTTTTTCCAGTGAATATGTCTCTTCAAAATACTGAGTTTTCCCAGTGGATGAGAATTCAAATTTTCCACTAACTCTATTGTATTTTTAGGGTTTTCCATCCTGAGGCTGTGCGTCTGGCTTCAGTTTTGCTTTTCTGAGTAAAGCACTGGGACGTTTAAATAATTCAAGGGAAAAATTTTACACGCTCAGCAAACAGATGTCAAAAAAATGCAAGAAGTTTAAAATCTAGGCCTCAAAAGTCACTTCCATATATTTCCTCTTTAAAGAATGTATTTTTAATTAGCTTTTAGAAACAAAATACCGTGCTGACATATACATACTTGCCTAGTCTTTCATCATGGGACAGAACAAAGAAAGTGAAACCAAAGTTACAAACTATATGTGAAATAGATGCTGCAATACCAAATCAGCTCACCTGATAAAGCCCAGAGTTCCAAGACTGTCGTGCTGCTGTTTTTCAGATGATAGGAAGATAATTGAATGAGTTTCTATGCTTTGCAACAACAGAAGTTCATACAAGAGCTCTTCTGGCTCTGGTAAAAATAAAAAAGGAAATTAAAGGAGAATTCCCTGTTCCTGGTGATAAGAGTGCTGTTCTAATTATAATTTGTGATTATAATTTCTGATTTGTCTTTTGTGATCTTCAGCATGTTTTCCTATGAAATCATTTCAGGAGTGAAGTTTGGTTTGTGTCTCTGTCCCTCTCCACACAGCCCAGCCACAGGACGGCTCCTGCCCCGGGTATTATCTAATTTGTCAGACAAAATATGAAGTAATGCAGTAATCTGAAGGGAGTCTTGCATATTTTAGTAGAAGTAATGGAAGAAAAGTAGGTGAAGACAGACAGAGAAGGACCTTGCCTTCCTGAGTTTGGCGTTGGAGAGGTCAGCGCAGCTGAGGCTGATGATAGAGCTGCTGCTGCCACAAGTTTCTTGGTGCTGCCATGACTTTAGTTTGAGGTGTTACAGTCCTGCTTTAGCAACTGAGTGGAGCTCTGAGACAGACAGATCTCCAGTGGCTGCAGATTTGCTGGGGGCACCTGGGAGAGCAGGGATGGTGCGAGGTCTGCAGGGTGCTCTCACTTCTCCTCCTTGGGGAAATCACTCTGCATGTTGGGATTTTCACTGGGTTTTGAGCCAGTTTAGGAAACTCTTTGAAAGTGACCAAATAATCCAACAAGGGACAGAGGTTGCTATGTTTTCCATCTGCATCTCCAAGGCTGGATCAGGCTTAGTGGAGCAAATCCTCTTCTGCCACACCCTGCCATCAATGTGCAGATGATTGTATCTGAGTTTGTCATCTGTCCTCGGTTTTTTTGAAGTAGGGGGTTGCTTAGGTTTTGAGATCTTTTTAAAGTTGTGTGACACCCTGCTCCTCCTCACCTACCCTGATCAAACTGGACAACTCTAGCAACTATTTGAAAAGAGCTGCTATTTAATCAGGTCTATGCTTGCTTGTTACCAGAACAGGAGAATGTGGGGCTAGCAAAGCAGGGAAGGATGTACCCTGTCTGGTGCTGGGTGGAAAGAACAACACTTCATCATGCTCTGGCTTTCCTGACTGCTGGGTTGTCAGTGCTTGCTGGCAGCTCCTCATCAGCTTTCCTGCTTGGGAAGAGTGATTCTTGTTGCAGTTTCAGGGTATTTCCTTCTCTCTGTTGTTTTTCATGTTGGCACTCGGTCTTCCCTGCCTGGAGGTTGCTCACAATGAAACATGAGTCATCACAGCACTAAAACTGATTTTTTTGTTTATATATATATAGTGCAGTGATGTGGCTGTCAAATGTGTCTCTTAATATTTTGCTTGGGATGCTGTGATGATTTTGATGCTGAAAGTGTTTAAGAAAAGTGTTTTCGAATACAGAGAGGTGGGTTGGATTTTCTTGTGCTGAAATACATGTTGAATATTAAGTATTTATCATACAGTCTTTGAGAATAGTCTGGTGACAACATCTACATATTTTAGCTCCTTATTCCAAGCATATTTCTAAGCACATGATAAAACAGATGCATTGTAAGCCTGTTGATAAGAGCAGTATTACATAGCTGCTTAAGTGTTCAAAAGATTAGTACTTTAGTTTTCAATAGCTGGACTTTTGCCTATGCTGGTCTTGCTTTTTTCTTAAAAAACCAAAAATGTGTATTTAATTTATAATATTTGAGTGCAACTTTGCAGTAGCGCTTTTTTTAGTTTTAAAAACTCTGGTTTAAATGAGGGTGACTTTGAAGCTTCAGTTTAGTGATAGAAGGTTTGGGGGTAAAGCAGGGGTGTGTGGTGGTTCTGTTTTGTATCTTCTTCTTCTAGTGGTTATATCCCCTTACAGAGAATGATTATGATGGGAGCTTATGTGGGGGAGTCGACTTGTCCCATGTTCTTAAATCTTTGGCATGTCTCCAAAAGCCCGCCTGGCTTCTTTTAAATTTGATCTGCTATTACACACATCTGAACAGCATAACACATAAAAGTGCATATGATGCTTCTGTAAGTCCAGTGTATGGTTAATGTACCAACAGTGTGAGGGATGGTAAAGATTATTGTTTGCATTTGCTCTGAATGGACTCACTCTTTTGTTCTTCCAGTCCAATAAGAACATTGGCTCAGAAACTTGAATATTTAAAGTGCCTGAAGGCAAAACTGCTTTCCAGGCTTTGCTCCTTGTCTTTGCAGAGATGATGACTGCATAAAGACAGATGATTAGGTAAAGCATTGAATCATTATTTATAGACCATAACATTTATTTATGTATTTTTAATTGGGACTCAATTCAGCACTGAAGTCTTTTAAAGCACCAAAGAAATACTTGACAACTACTATGACAGCGACTTATGTGCTTGAAACCTTTGCTCCCAACTCTGTGGAGATTTAGTGGGATCATATGGGGTGCGAATGGATGAAAATGAGTCTTCTAACCAATACATGGTGGTCACAGGGGTCCCTGAAGGATGAAGCTGATGTCTACACAGTATGTGTCTGTGTTGCAGCCATCTGGGCTCTCTTGAGACTTGTGTGGAGACTTTCAGGAGGCAAGCATCTCCTGAAGTTATTCTGAGAGCACAGGCTCTACTGTTTGGGTGTAGGTCCTACAATCCTGGCAGAAAATACTTTAAAAGTGCCAAAAACATGGAAAAAACCACTCTGAGATTCTAACAAGCTGAACTTGCCCTATCTCTAGCCTGCACTCTCCCCTCTTTTTTCTTAACAAATAATTTTCAGTCAGCCAAAAAACTGTTTGAGAGGAATTGGACCAAAGGCTGCAGTATTTTATACCCTCTCCAGCTATTGCTGGAACCAGAAGACCATCTTGAACTTGGTTGTATGAAACCTCAGGAGCAACCATGAAATTTGGCTGTCTCCAAAAGCACAAATGCAATTGCCTGGGGAGGGTCAGAGGTGATCACTGCTTATGTCCTTGGTATTGTTAAGGCAGCTGAACACAGTGTTTTCACTCCTGATGACCGTGCAATGGTTTGAGGCTCCTGAATTCCCACTCTAAGAGGTCTCGCTGCAGAAGGAAATAGATGCCATGGTCAGCATCAGCATCAGCATCAGCAGCATCTAGTCTCTGAGAGGTGACAGCTCATTGCTTCCAGCGAGTTTCTACCAGCAGGGTTAACCTTCAATTTGGGAGAGAAAAATGCAGTCTGGCATGTGTGCTTTAGTTCAGCTAGAGGTTAAGAGGACAGAGGCAGGAATGGCAGGGTTATGGTTCAGTGGCTTGCATCCTTCCAGGGTCATAGGTGAGCTCTGGTTGCCACAAAAACCTCTGCATTTACCTGGGAGCAAGAATAGAAGCTAAACTGAAACTGGAGTGCAGAGACTGACCCTCCAGCTGTGGAAATCCTGCATTTCATGTGCACCATGCTGCTGGCTGTGGTTGAAGTGATGTCCTGGATTCAGAGATGCACTCCCTAAGATAGTGATGGGTGGTTGGCTTCACGTGTGTTCTTGCTTGCCTGTCAGGGCTGTATGGAGGAAAACTGAGCTCTGTCAATGTGTCAAAGTGCTTCACACAGCTAAATTGACCTCTCAGGGAGAATGAGTGAAGTGTGACTATGTAGTGTTGATGGCAAATGCAGCTATTGCCTCCTGGTAGATATTGGTGATAGAGATAAACTATTATCTGAATATCCTTAGGTTTAAAGGAGAGGCAGTTCACTGGGAAGTGAAAGAGAGTATTAGCGATGATAAGTAAGTGAGCAGAGTGTTATGAGATCTGGCAAATCTGAGATAGAAAGAATCTTCTCTGAAAGTCCCTTTTTAAACTCTACTTGGCACAGTTGCTTGGAAGCACTTAGAGTAAGCTGATAATTATTTCCAGTGCTCAGGTTAAGATTAGAGTTGATTAATGGATTTGGGGAATTGTGATATGGAAATATGGCTTGTTAAATCTGGTAATAATAATAATTTTACTGGTCTTAATTCAGAGTTAAGAGATAATAGAAAACAGCTTCTTTTTTCTTTCTTTCTTCCTTTTAAAAATTTTTTTTAAATTGTAGCCTTTTCAGTTACACAGTAAAATCACATCAGTCCATCTTCCAACTGTGTCAATTTGCAGAGTTTTAAGCTGTCTGTTTTCTCAGTGCTTATCAAAATTTATTTTAAACAATTTGTTAGGCGCATTTGTTTTTTTAATATGGAGTCACAGTATTAGAACATCAGATGTTTGTGGGTTTTTTGTAATTCTGGATTCATGACTCCTACAAACAATGTGGTCCAAACTTAACATGTTATTTGCATTTTCTTGTTTTATGAATAATTATTGCAGAGGCCTTTCCCACAGGAAGGTCTTGAGAAGACTGGAAGCATTTAAAAATAATTACAGATCTACAAAGCCTTTTTTTGTCTCTTATTTAATGTAAGTGTTGTTTTCAGAAAGAACTGGGTGTGCAGTAAATTTCTATAGGAGTGTTCAAAACATTACATGGAAGCCCATCCTTTTCTTCAGAAAGCCTTGCAACTGAGAAATTTGGAGTTGTGGCTGTCAAGGTGTAGGCAGGGAGGTGGTGGAGGCCCCATCCCTGGAGTCATTCAAGGTCAGGCTTGATGGGGCTCTGAGCAGCCTGACCTAGGTAGAGATGTCCCTGCTTGTGTAGGGAGGTTGGACAAGATGACCTCTAGAGGTCCCTTCCAGCCTAAAGCATTCTATGATTTTATGAGTGCTTATTTCAAGGTCATATAGTAGTAGGTGGCATTAGTGAAAACTTTGAAAACTGGGTCACTATTTAGGTACCTAAATGTAAATTTGATGTCTAACTGCGTTACTTACGTGTCTGTAGTTTTGACTAGTTCTTTGTGTGTGAATGTGTGTGTGAGAGAGCTGTGCTATTTTAAAACTTGGTGAAGGGATGTTTCTAGGAATCTGCATAGTTAAAATTAGATTTCCGCTGCAGTTACACAACTGTAAAGTAAATCCAGAAAAGCATCACTGATTTTAATTATGTTACTCCGTTTTTTTCTTCTATAAATGATGTCAGAAATGAATTCTGAATACTCTATAAATTCACAGTGGTACTTCCCAGCACCAGCTCTGAACTGTTCAGCAGTGGGTGAAAGAGATCCAAAGGATGATTAGGCATGTTAGTGTACAGAGGACGCTGAACAATGGCAAAATTGCATGGCTGCCATTCTTCAAGAAACTTTAAATACAGCTCTTCTATCATTCAACAAGCTTGCAATAACTTGTTTCCTTAAGCAAACTTTTTCTGTTCTGCTACAAAATTGAGTAGTCTTTAAGGGCTCATAGGTAGATAGAAATTTCAAAGTATCTAACAGCTGTAGAAATTTGCTTTGATACTGTCTGGGACATTAGATTATATGAGAATTAGCTGATTTTAAGTCTTGTCTTTGAAATAAGTCATTTCATTCTGGTTTAAATGAATGCAAAAAGGCAAGCCTATCTTCCTTCAATCCTCAAATACATGCCGTGTGAAAGAGTACTGGAAAGATTTAAAAAGTCATTTAGAAATTGCAAAGCTTTTCCATTGTCCCACCTGACCTGGACTTGGGGAAGAGGCTGGCTGCTGGAGACAGTTTCTGTAAAAAGAGGTTAAAGACTAAAGAGAATAATTTGATCGAACTAAAGGGCTTCTGTATTGGTATCAGAAAGTGTTTTAGATTTGATCTTCTCATTAATAATGGATGGCCAGAGGGATGCTTCCTCCCCTGCTGTCTTCTTTTTAATTCATCTGAATGGTGGTGTAAAACACTGTCCATTGTTTAGATCCAGGCTGTCTCTCCAGTTCAAGAGCTTGCTGTGTCTGTTCCTGAATCTCCTCTCACACCACAGCAGTTTTGGCAGGTTGAAAAGTGTGCTCGGAAGGTTTCCTTACCAAATTGAGCAGGTCAAGCAACCTAGTTGTTGTTTAATGTGCACAAGACCTAAAACCGTGAAGCTGCATCATCGTGGCCTTGGATCAACATTTTCTTACCATATTCAACACAAAAACTGGCTTTGACTTCCTTTGCAATCAGACCAGAGCTGCCTGTGTGATCACTTCACTGACCCTAAAAGCATTGCCCTTGCCCTCCCCAGAGGACACCAGCCACTTGAACATAAGCCAGGCTGCAATGACATGCAGCGAGGGAAGGGCTCGTGCTGCCTGACTTTGGTGTGTCAGCTGGAGCATCTGGTCAACACCACGCTTCCAAGTTTTACTGTTACCTGCTGACATAAAGCAAGTGTTTTCTCAGCATTCAGCTCTTCATAGTATTTTAGTAATATCAGTAAAATCCCATCATGTTCCTGGTGTAGAGGAACTGCTTTCTAGGATATCATGAACCTTGAATTCTGGTATAATTTCACACAATACATTTTTGGAAATAACATCTTGTTGTAGGAACTTGTTTATGTTGTATGGACATAGAAATAAAGATGAAGGAGGCAGTGGTTGGCTTCAGGGGTCTAGAAGTAACAAGCAGTTCCTAACAAGAGGCAATGGTTAGTTTTAGTGAGAACTGAGACAGCTTCTCCTGAGCAGTGCCACTAAAAGGACGTACCCAATGGCCTTTGAGGTCATGCTGGAGGTGGAAGCCTCTGTAGACTTTACAGTGGTGTTAAACCAACCATTCCAGGACTGAGAATGATCTGGTGTCGCAATGCTGTCATGTTGTGCTCAGATGATCTGGGGCGAGGCTAGAAGGAATTAGGGGAGCCTTGCTCCCTTCCGACTGTCCGGGGGATGGTGGCCTCACCCTGCTTACCAGGTGCAGAGCAGAGCAGCACAGCCAGTGGGCAGGACAGCAGTGGTGAAAGGAAAGCAGGGCTGCTCATCATCATGCAATGTATCTTTTGCCAGTATTGGTGCTTAGCATGAGGACATGGTGCCCATGTGGTGCCTAGCAGTGCCATGTTTGATACTTAAAAAAATTTTCTAGTAGTTTTATGGCTATAGGAAGACTTCAGCTCTAGTCCCTCTTTATAAAAATGAGGACAATCCTGTTCCTTAACTAAAATTTCACTAATTGCCAGCAGTTTGGATACTATGAGAGCACCTGCTAAATAAATACCTGCTAAGGAGAGTAATTTGTGTGCATTATTTTACTGGCAGTGAGGTTTTCAAAACAAATCCAAGTATATGGGGAGTTTTCTACCTAACTGTTCTGCCCCTTTCAATACGTAACATTTCCTGCATGAATTTTGCATTTCTGCATTTGGCTATTTCAATGTCCTCTGGATGACCTATTCTTTGTTCTCAGGGCTTGCTGGGGCTGATACTGTAAACATCCTGGCAATTACTAGGTTTGATTTAGTAGGTCTAGATGTTTGCGTAGGTCTTTTGATTTTAGATATAGTCAACATAAATACTTGAATCAAAGCAGTTAAGAAAGCATAGCAGGGAACCGTTCAGCTAGAGTTTGATGGAGAGTTTGCCACTGCCTTTATTTAGTTATGCTATATTAGACCTTTTTTCTGTGCCAAATTTGTCTGGTTAACTGTACATTTTAGATTAGGATCCATCTGATCATGTTATGATATCTCTTAGCCACACATTTTTCAGGCAATGGAGCAGAAAGTGCACTTGAAATATGTCATGCATCTAGTCTGAAAATAATAAAACAGGTCAGATAACCATTTCCTAAGAGTGGTCTTCCTTTCCTTTGGCCAGAAAGGGAGCCTGTGGTGACAAGCTCAGATGGGGATTCAGCTGACGTTAGGGAATAGAAATCCCAATTTTTGTGTCCTTGTATTCCTGTTGGTTACTTGTGTTGAGGTCAAACTTAAGGCAGTGGTTTGACTCTGCAGTAAATCCAGCTTTAGGGCTTCTACAGCTGGATTACAACATTGAAGCTATGAGATGTAAAATGCTGACTGCTACAAAACTCACTGTCAATTCAAATTTGTTCAAAATCTCTCAAATCCTGCCAACGTAAGATTTAAATTTTTATTGCCAGGTCAAATATCAGTAGTCTTCCTACAGCTGGGGTAAAGCTGACCTGTAAATGTGCACTCTGACTAATTCAGCAGAAACATAACCGTGTGCCCAGATCTGATTTGTACCACTGGGTAATCCAGAATAAAACAGATTTGCTTCTGTCCTGAAGGATTTCAGACCTTGGACTGTTATAGCAAAACCATCTTTCAGCAATGGCATGTTTTTTAGTGGAAAACCTCAGTTCAGTTCTTAGATTTTTTTTTCCCCCATTGTTACTTTTTTGCTATTAGTTACTAATGAAAAAGTAGAAGAAATGAAAGCTATACATGACTAGAAATTAGTAAATGAATGTCTTTTGCTGGTAGTGGATTTATTTTTCTCATGTTGCAATGCCCAGATGACTTTAAGAAAATAAGTATGATGCCTTTGTCTATATATAAAAGATTAACAGTATCTGCCAAACATAACCTTTAAAGCAATTATAAAGTAATCTCACTCAGGGGATGAAAGGAATTTTTGGAATAACTCTATGTATGTTTTTCTGGAGGTTTAGGCTAGACTGGAAATGCCATAGGGGTTATCCTGGAGGATTGTGTATTGGCCATTTGCACAAATCACCGTTTAAAATTCAGTAATGGGACATTTTAATGACCTTCCATATTTCCTTTTTCCCCTATGAGAACATGATTATTGGAGCTCTTTACATCACTCCTTTGAGCATGATGTAGGAAGAAAAATCTCAGCATGTCAGAAAAAAAAAAAAGTTGTGTTTATATCCTGAATATCAATATATGCTTTTTGACAGCTCCAGCATCAACTCATTTAAGAATAAACTCTTATACCTCTGTAAGCAATCATTTAAGATAGCACTTTCTTAAGAAAGCCTAGAAGAAGCAACCTCCCTTCACCCATATCACTAATGTTTAACTCAGTATTTTGAACGTAAAGGCTGAAGAAAAAAATGTGTTACTTCCTGAGATATAACTGAAAACTTTCACCAAGGAAGGGAGAGGAAGATATCCAGTTCATTTATGTGGGTGGTATTTCAGCCTTTGAGAGCACATCTTGTGTGAGAGTGCTGGGTGGAAGAAGGGCAGGTAAAGACTGATATTTCTGGCTGTAAATACTCCAGGGATGCAGGTGAAAAGAGCTGATAAACACCAAGAAGAGCAGAGGGCTGTAGAAGCTACACAACTGTGGGTATAAACTGATAAGCTGAAATACAGACCTGTTCCAACTATGCAGTGTGGTGGGACAGCTTTCCAGCAAAATAACAGAGATGTAAATCCTCTTTAAGTTAAAAGTAAAATCCTCTTTGAGTTGATGAGTTTATTGAATAGAGGGTGAAAGAGTTGCTGTGATAGCCGGTGACCGGATTTGATGATGCCCAGCAGGATCCTTGTGGCTGTTTGAGGAAGGACGAGGCTGCTCTGCTCACTGGGTGGTGTTGGCGTGTCTTTGGGAAGAGGCATGTACCTGGGCTGGGAAGGCTGCAGTTCCCCAAAGTGGCTGGTTATTTCTGTGACTGGATGGAGAGGAGTGATACTTGGGCTGTTAGCACTGCTAGGTGAGACAGGTGTTTGCTTCAGCATCTTCCTGGTCCTCTGAGAGCATCTAACCCAAAAGCTTCATCTTCCTGCAGAGGAGGGTGCCTTTCCTATGCTGTGGGTTGTCTGTTGGTACAGCCTGTGGGCTCCTGCAGCAGAGGAGGGTAAGTCTGAGTCCTAAAACCAATACTTAGCATGCTGAGGGTCTTTCTAAACTGAGAGCTCACAAAGGAGTAATTCCCTTTGAGGGTCCTCAAACTGAGTGGTCATGCTGTCTCTGCACCATCACGACTCTGCTATTTGAACAGGATTAAAACTGTTTCCATATTGCACCCAGTAAATTAAGTAGGTTTTTCCACCCCAGTATTTTTCCAGTTGAGATGTTCTGAGCCTGCAAGCATCTTGTTTCCAAATTCTTAGTCAGCTTGCTTTATCCTTTAAACTGGAAACAAAAAAAATCTCAACAGATCACACTTACTGTGATCCAGGTAGGCTGCAAGATTAAATCACGGGTCAAAGGGTGGGAATTAGTAGCCCCAGAAGTATTTAGAGTAATGAGGATAAAAGCTCTTTGGTGGAAAATTGTCCCCAAGAACAAGGACTCCTGTCCCCTGAACAGGGGACTTGTGTCCCCACAGGGCTACCCTGGTTTACTCCAAGCAAGTGTTAGTGCCAGAGTGGGCATAAAAAAGAGTCTTTTGTACATAAGTCTTGTACTCCAGGCAAGGTGGTGGGGTAGTTTGGAACATCTGTCACCTACAGAAAGTCAATAAGGTGGTTGCAACTCCAGTAAATATTCTCATATGGGTCTTGAATCTATTTTGGTGGAAGTCAAGAGAAAAAACCAATTTCATCTTAGTGTTGAGTTTGCCATTTTTATCAGGCAGATCTATTTTTTCCCTTGATGAACAATTTGCCACCTTTTTATTTTTTTCTCCCATTGGCATCGGACAGCTTGAGCCACTGTTCTCACCAGCACAGAGGTGTTCAGCTCAGTGCTGCATCGCCTGTTTCATCTGGAAGGAGTATTTCCTATTTATGCTTGTCAAGAGTCTTTTTTTCCGAAGCCAGAAGGCTTTGTTTGAGAAAATCAAATCCCTGGAAAGTACTGTGTAATTATCTTCATGATTATCTTAAATGTCTGCCATGGCTCTGCAGTGAGCTCAGGGGTGTAGACAGGCAACCTGCAGTGTATCGACGCCTGCAGTTTTTCCTGTGGGGAGGGAGAATGGAGTTTTGAAGGCTGCCTGCCTCTAGTGGGGTGGAGTGGGCCACCATACTCTATCTCTTGAGGGACTGGTGTGCATGACGGAGGAGACCCCTCCAGCAGTGTTTTTGAATGAATGATGGATGAGTTTTGCATGGGATGCTGATGGGCAGCCTGATGGGATGTTTTGCATGGGACGCTGAGGAAGGCCTCATCCTGCCCAGCTAACTGCAGGATTGAAGCTGAAGTTGACATCAATTTGTGCCTTTGGCCAACACAGATTTGGAGACTCTGAAGCTAAACCTATGAGATGCTTTCAAGGAGCTTCAAGTTCTCAAGCCTGGAGACTAGGGCAGCATGTTTGCTCTGGGGATAATTTTCAAATGGCAGCTTGTAATACGTCCACCAAATGTCAAAATTAACCAGCTAAGAGCAAAAGTCCTTAAATTTTCAGGCCAAAAAAGAACTCAAAGGATGATCTGGTCTGAATATCTCTAGAGCTTGAATGGTTTTGAACCCTATATAATTACTGGAAGCTGTACTGATGTTTGCTATTGAAGCAAAGATAAGGGTGTCTTTGTCATAACTCACTGGGTGTTACTCATTATATGATCTCTCACTGTGCTCTCACTAAGACAAAAAATTATACTGAAGGGAGTAAAGTAAGAGGAATTGGAGAGGTCTACTCTCTTCCACAGCCCAGAAGAGATTGGCTCTAATCATTGCTTCTAGCAGGTGTTTAAGCCACTGCAGAGACCATAAGTGATGGAGACTCCAGTCACCCAAGACAGTGTCCTCCAGTGCTTTGGTATTCTTTATTCTTATTAGTGGACCTGTCCCGGTGTGGTTCACATCCATTACTCCACCATGGGCAAGGGGAATAGACTGCCCTTTTGCTCCTGGTAACTGTAGGGCATTTTAAAGTACATGAGGACCTTGTGTTCTCACACCCCACCTGCAGCGTTTTCTCCTTTTTAGACTAGCAGGCCCTAATTTCTTGAGTATTTCCTAATAAGTCACATTGCCTAGACTGGTAGTCATGTCAGAGCTCTGCTCCAACAGGGCAGTTTTGCTGCTGAGACCTTTCCAGCCCTGCATGAGGCTACAGAGATACTTCATATGCCTAGTAGGCTTTGTCCCTCTTGACATATCCTGAAATTACTTTTTTTTCCCCCCAACACCAGGCTTTATTGGCAGAAATGATTCACTACAAATCCTGCATCTCTTCCCAAGTATTTTCCATCTAGACAACTCTTATTTATGTGTGATTTTCTTACTGTAGCACTCGGCATGTGTTCTTGCTGGACTTTATCCTAATTTTTAGATAATTGTTTAAATTATTTTTCCAAGGTGATATTAGATGCTAATCCTGTTCTCTGGTGTGTCTGCAGTCACTCCCTGCTTTGTGTTATCTGTAGATTTCATAAGTGTGCTCTCATTCATTGTCCAGGTCACTAATGAATGTGCTGAGGAGAACTAAACTATATAGATCCAGCAGGGCTCTGCTCACAGTGTCCTTCTGTTTTCACAGAATATCATTAATAACTTCTCCCTGGGTATGGCTTTGTAGTAGTCTCATTTAATCATGTTTCCCTAGTTTATTTATGAGGAAGTTGTTTGAGACGGTGTCAAAACCTATAATGAAGCCCAGATAAATGACATCTAACAACTTCTCCATTATGAAAAGAAATTAACTTGATCTGATATGATTTTTTTCTCATCTCTTCTGTATCTGCTGCTGCTTATATTTTTCTTATCTCCCATATACATGCAAACTGTGTGTTCGTTTTAGAGTTTTTCAGCGGATCAAAGCTAGACTGACGTAGCATCCTTTTGCTGCTTCTCTTTCTACCCTTCAAGACAGGCACTGCACTTGGCTTTGTCCTGACTTCTGGCACCTTACCTGTCTGAGCTTTCACAGATGACCAGGAAGTGACCATCTGAGATGGCTTCAGCTGGTTTTGTAGGGATTTTAAAAGGTAGTTTGTCCCACCCTGCTGGTCTGGAAATATCCGACTTGGACAGAAGACTGATCTCATCCTAGAAGAAGCAGAGAAGAGGACAGTATACCTTTGTAGTGATAATGTGTTGCAATAATAACTATACTAATCCCCTGTGCATTGAAGGCAATTTTAACAAGGACTAAAGCAAAAATCAAACCAGTGTTGCCTCTTTTGGTGTCATTTTTCAATAACTTTCTCTCTATTTGAGCAACACTTTTCCAGACTATATACCTAATATACATATTAAGTGTAACAATTTTTTTTTTTAAATCTTCTACAGCTTTCATTTCATTTTTGTGCCTGATGTTTCTAATAGTTCTGCCTGTGTACTCTATTTTTTTATTTCCTGCTCAGTAACCTTCTAGTGTTCTTTCTTCTTGTCTTTGAGGTAAATGAAAAGCTTGTGATGGCTGCCAAGTCTTCTGATCCTTCTTCTGCATTGACATATTATTGTGCCTACGCCTTTTAAGCACAAAATATTGTTTCCTCAAGAAACTATAGCTCACCTTGATTTCTTTTTTCCTTTAAACTCTTCTCCATGAATTTTTGCCTAGCAGGTTTTTTAATGCACTGAAGCCGGGCATTTCTGTTTTGCCGTCCCCAATCCCTTGCATATGGCAGATTCCATCATTTCACAGGCACTCTTATGTGAGTTTCCTTCCACCTTCTTACCCTCAATACGTTCCTTTCTGGAGACACTTCCCTACAGATTACAGTTGTGTGAGAATATTGCTCTGAAGTCACCAAGACTCTCTCTCCTGCTGCTTTCCTTTCCTAGCAGATATCTCATGCTTGTACTCTCCCATTACCATTGAGTCAGTTGTTATCAGGTAGCCTGATCCATTTAATCTTGGTTTGGGGTTTGTTGTGCCCTCCTCCATTGTTTTTTTTTCCTTTTAGTATTAACCAGACAGTTTCACAGTTCTTCCTCCCTCTGTGTTCTGGACCTCTGAACAAATAAATGTATCATCCTTGATATACCAAGAGATGCTGCCTCTACTTTTTCTCTGCTGGTTCATATATAAGCTATGTATCTTTATATCAGTATTCCAGGTCTATGTTTTACTACAACAAGTTCCAGTTATGCCATTTAAATCATCAGTTTTGTCTTAAATTAAATCTTAAGTAAGACCTAACTTCTATGTTAATATATTCACCAATGTTGCATATTCAGAAGATTTAACCCTGTTTCCTGGTCAATCTTTGACTGTATTATCATTTTCTTTTTAGACCTATGCCCATGCTGCTTATGTCTGTTCTTACCTTCAGTCTTGTCCTCTATGTCTCTTACCCTGAGCCTAACTCAGAAATCCCTCTCACTAGGCAATGGGCCAGTTACTCCTTTCCTGAGCTTACATCCATCCCTGTTCAGCTCCTCATGTAACATCACCCTGTTGGTTAAGATACTAGAGTCCTCCTAGGAACATCACACATGTCCCTGATGTGTTATCCCTGTCCCTGCCTGAGCTTCCTTGGGGTAACACTTTGGAGCCAGCTTCTGGGCAGCAGCATTTTGCAAGAGTCTTCCTTTATACTCATGCTCTTAGGGGCGTAGGCTCTTGCCAGAGGCTCTTCTTCCTAACCCAAGCCTTGTATCCATGTTTGCAGGAGCAGACGTTCAGCCTGCAAGCTCGAAGCTGTCACTGCCTTCTACCTTCCTGGTGCACAGCTCACTAAGCAGCATCTGTTGCTAGAAAATAACTTCTGAAAGGAAACCAGTCAACCAGACTTGACTCATGTCAGGGCTCTCCCTTGTTTCATAGAGCCTCTGATGATCCTAGAAATAAACCCTTTCTCACCCTCTTACTTACTAATTCCCAGCTGTTGCTGACTGCATGCCTCCCCCTCCACATGGCAGAAAACTGGGGAATTCAGCTGCACAACTCCTGGCCTGGGGAACTGGGCAGCCAACACCCTTGGATGTTTTACCTGTAGGGTATGTTTAGTCTGCTGTAAGCCACCACTGCCGTAAGAGGAGGGACCCCATTGCCTGTCCTCACCCTTTGGGTTTGCTGCTGCCTGTCCCTTGTGCAGTTTGGCGGGGAGCTAAATCAGAGAAATGACTGGATTAAGCCTATTCCACCCCAAAAACACTAGTATGGAGGAGGGCAGAGCTGCTTTAAGCAGCGGTATCGACCAGCTTCAGCTGCTGGTGAGGCTAATGTTGCACTGTGCCTCTTTAGTGGTCCTTGGAGTGGGTTTGGGTGGTGTGTCTCCTTTGCTTTGGTGACAGTCCTAGAGCAGTGGCGGAAGCATCCCCACGGTTTATCAATTCCCCGTTTTACCGAGAAGGTCAGGAGCTAATCGTGACCTTTTATTCCCTTGCTGAGAAGAGCAGCTGGTGCCCTCAAGTGGTAAATCGCAGAAGGAGAGCGGCTCCGGCCGCTCAAGCCCGGATTTGGGGCTGGGACGCTGGGCTGGGGCTGATGGACATCTGCAGTGGTTTTGGCACTTCTAACCATCCTGTTTCCCCCTTGCAGGAAAAGACGGTGTGGTGACTGTGGTGTGAAGGAGACATCGCTCCCAGCAGAGTGGGGACCCTGACAGCGGGTCTATCTGGACAACTGCAGACTCTCCCCACTACTTCATCCACCAACCTTTCTTTGGGGCCGGCTGCGGCGTGTTCACATCAAACATCTTGCTTTGACTGTGCTTTTGGTCAGTTGGAATCCAAAAAACATCCCCGTGAAATTAGATGGGGCTTGCTTTGGATCTGCAGCCTCACACCAGCATGGCCTCAGGGGCTACAGAGGGACGTGTCAGGCAGCAGAGCCAAGGTCCAGGGAGCCGACTGGGGCCAGGGCTGCTGTCGTGAGGGGGATGCACAGGGACGGCGATGCCCATCACGCAGGACAACGCAGGGGTCTTTCTCCCCCTCCTGTGCCAGTGGCTGCAGAACAGCCGTCGGGAGGGGGCCGAGGGGGCCGAGCAGCAGCTCTGCCGCTCAGCCGTCCAGAAGCTGAGCGAGTACATCCAGCTCAACTTCTCTGTGGACGAGAGCAAACTGCAGCCTGAGAGCTGTGGGACTTCAGATACAGAGATCTGCACCATGTACCTGGCCCAGGAGATGCAAAAAACTGAGGTTCTTGGGTTGAGCTTTGGAAACATCCCTGCCCTGGGGGACTATGGAGAGAAGCGTCGGGGAGGGAAGAAGAGGAAGGGGCATAAAGGGCCGGTGCTCGATGTTGGGTGCATCTGGGTGACAGACTTGAAGAAAAACAGCCCGGCTGGGAAGTGTGGGAGAGTGCGCCTGAAAGACGAGATCCTTTCTCTGAATGGCCAGTTGATGGTTGGCGTGGACGTCACTGGTGCGAGGTAAGGGTGGAAGAGCAGCCGCCAGTGGCTGCCTCTCGGGGTGTGTGGTGCAGGTCATGGTTAGTACTGATTTATGTCTGAGAGCAGCAGTTTTGACCTCTGCTTTCCAGCCTCTGAGAGAGCTCTGGGTTCCTTTTTAAGGTTTATAGAAAGTAAGTAATGAAAGCGAATCAATAGTTAGCTTACCTCTGCTACTCACACATACATTGGAAAATTTTGAGGGGTCATTGTGTCAAAAAATAGTACATCGTAAGCACCAGAGGGTCTCCACTAAAACAGGAGTCTTCCTGGGCTTGGATAAAACTGCTTTCTTAAATAAAAATGAACATAGTCTCAGCAGCACTGGAAGACTTTTTTACAGGTGCAGCTTATTTTTGTTGAATCATTTGAGTTGAGGGAAGCTTTTTTGACAGCTAAATGTTGTCTGAGACTTTTTCAAAGCAAGACATTTTTGTGTTTTCCAGATTGGAACAACTTCATTTTTATAAATTCCCTTTGATTTTATTTGCTCTTTTGCTGTCTCCTGTCCCAGAAAACTTGAAACCTTTGAGAGTTCAAAAATGAAGGTTCTTACAATGATACAGATTATTCCTGCTTTTTTTATTTCAGCTGCTGCATGCTGTAAAATCAGTTATTTGCCAGCCTTGCTCTTTGTGGACCAGCAGAATTCCTCACATTTCCCTTTGCAAAGGGAAATGCATTTCTGCTAAAGAAATGTTCCTTCATACCTGAGGTTGCAACAAACTGAAGGGTATGAAATCCTCTCCCTCTTGCCAAAGGGGGTTCATCTTGGGGATGGACAGTTTTGGAGACAAAATGCTAGTGAAATGACCCTTCTTCAAAAGGAAACTCTGTTGATTTGAATCCTGGGCAATCCAGCAAGTTTTATGGGTCTTGGGAGTAATATGCCATTTTAGACCAGCTGAGTGTTCCAGGAATTGAGATTTGCATCTGAGTCAAATAACAAGTTTTAATTGAAATAAATGTTTAATGAAAAAAGTGAAGAGTTTAATCTTTACAGATTTGTCCAGTGAGAATATAGTACTGGTGGGAAGACACATTGTTTTATTTATCTGCTGCTTTAGTTGTCAGACTTGCAAAGCCACGATGGCCTCAAGGGGGTAATACTTCCAAGTTAGAGTCCTGCAAAGTGTGTGGCCTTTGCTCTCAACAGGCAGTGAATGCGGTAGAGGTTTGGGGTGACCATCACTCCCAATTCTGCTGTGTGACAGAGTAAAACCAGTGATCCTTGATCTGTGGGTGCTGGGCAGGTCAACCTGGCTGTGGCTTTGCAGGTGTTACAACAACCCTCTGAAATTTCAAGCCTGTAATTTGATGAGTGTATAAATGTTGGTGCTGCAGCAGTATAAACCAGCAGCACCCCCGAAATCGAGGGATTTTTGTGGCAAAAACCAGTTAGTTTGCTGTTTCCCCTTTGCCAGATGTTGCTGTTCCTAAAATCCAAGGGAATTGCCTGCAGTGACCAGCAATAAAATTATCTTATTATTAATGCAAAATGAAAGATAATACCCAATGGAGACCAAAATGTTTGGATATCTGTTCTTTTTATCCTATCCCTGAAGGCTTCATTCTGGGCTTGTTCCTTCTGGAAAGCTCTTATTAGACCAGCAAGCTGTGGCTGCTGCTAATGAGAACAAAGTGCTCCATTTTCCTTAGTTGCGTGGGGTTTTTTGCCATTATGAAGGCAGAGTTTTGGTGCTGCAAGGCCAGTGTTGTTTTTCATAAGATCCTGTTTTAGAATATTTGACATGCAATTTAGGCCGAAATTTAGGACATGTCTTAGTCAAAACCTGATTTACTTTCAGCATCCAAAGCATCTTTGCCTAACTCACTGTCAGCTGCTGCTTGACAAGGGTGATGTTGATGCATTACACTTTGAGACCTCAAGGATGCTCTCAGTTTGGAGTGCTTGGTTTTGCCTCTCAGGGAGCTGGCTGGTAGCTCCAACCCCACGTTACCACCTCATTCAAGTCTGCTCTAGGATGCTTTGAGAGTGCTTCAGTAGGTTTCTCTGTTGGCGTGCTCGGAAAGGACATAATTCTGTCTAGGTTTATAGTAGGCTGAAAGGAAATATCAGTTTGCCATTTGGGAAGACTGCTTCAAAGAAGAAGCTTTTCTAGAGCATTTCCATGTTGCTGCTACAGTGGCAGTAGCAGAGCCCTTTCCCCTTGGCTCTTCAAGGTGTTGGGGCAGGACACACTAAATAGTAGCCCTGGCTCAGTATCTGCCTGATTGTTTTCTGGCTGGGTGAGAAACAAAGAGGTGTGAGTGCTGTGATTTGCAGTGTGGTGTACTTAGTGTAGCTTTCACATGGTCAGTGAAATTAAAATACTGCCTTAGCTTCTGTATCACCAGGCTGGATCAGGCAAGCAAAATCACTGCTTGCATGTTTCTTCCTCACCTGCCAAGTGTGCCAGGGCAGCCTCATTTTGTCCACACTGGTGTTTTAGGGAATCTCATGATTTATTTCTGTAACAGTGGGGAATTTGGCATGAGGGTCTCATGATTTCTGCCACTTTCCTGGGGGATACCACCTCTGCAGCAGGGTTGGCAGGAGCATGTTCATATAATCTGGGCTTCATGTCACCTCACCTCCAGCTCCATCTCACCATGCAAAACCTCTCTGTTCCAAGGACAATGGAAGAGGTGAGGTAAGGGCACTTGCTCCTTTCTTCTGGCTGTCCTATGGATATGGTCAGCCTCTAGAGGATGTGGGGGCAGATGGCTGGAACCATAACAGACTGGGCAGTCCTGGACAGATTGTGCTCTTTCGCCACCTGCCTGGTGTAGGTCCTTGCCTACAGGTCCTCAGGTCTTGGAGTGGTGATGAGGTCAGACATAGAGTGGAAGAGCAGCATGCTGCTTCTCTGAGAAGCCAGTTGTTGTTATCACTTATCTACCTCTCCCTGCTAGGAAAGATGAATCTGACTTATTTAAAGAAAAGTTACTTATTTAAATTCTACCTGATTGCCATGTAAACAACAGAAACAGGTTGATTATTGCTGAGCTTGTTTCTTTTTTTTTTTTTTGTCTGTCTTTCTTTTCATTTATAGAAACATTATGCAGTAATACAATCATCAAAGCTCTTTGCTTAGCAGTGTATTATTACACTAGAGAGGAATGATGTAGGTGGTGGCATTTTTGGTGATGTTAGCGACTGAGGGAAAATTATTGCTCTCTTCAGAGTTAGCAAATTGTGTGTATCTACCAAACACAATTGCAGGGAAATGAGCTGTATTGGAGTACTGAATAAAGGTTAGTCAAAACTCTGCGTGTTTATTTATCTACTGTCTATACAACTGTGTCTCCAAAACACATGGGTTATGTTCCCCCAGACAACAACTTCCTAGGTATTTTGGAACTCCTCCTCTCATTTTGGGCTATTACTCATTTACTGGAGGGAGGCTGCTAGTATTCCTGCAGATGACAGATGAATCCTTCATTTCTTGAGCATGACTGAATGGAGCTTCATTGAGCAAGTCCTGGGAGGATTGCAAAAGAATTATTTTGCCATGAATATCATTCAGTTTGAAATATTTGATTACAGATTTCATCAAGTATAGCTGCAGTGCTTGGACACAGCTACCCTATACATCTAATCTTTAAAATCAGTGCTGAATGTATTTCCAAATTCAAATTGTTTTTGAAAAAAGCAGGGTAAAATACATTACAAGTGATGACAGTGTGGTATAAACATGAGATATTATTATAATTTTGTCATTGAGGAAGCCCAACCACACTTCCAAATATTGTGTTCCTCATCGCCAAAAATGATCAAGTATCTATCTCCATGTGTGTGAATACAGTCAGAGAACTTGCTGGCTTCTTTTTAACCCACAACCTGGAGTCACTTCCAAAAAATGAAGTGTTTTGACGGCCATACCTTTAAACATTGTTTTCTTAGGCTCTCTTCTTCAGCCCGAGTTCTGGGGGATTTGCTAGGTGTCTTCCCCAGCACAAGATAAATCATACTGAATATCAGGGAGATCAGTTTATTTTCAAAGATGCTGAGAAGGACCTTCAGAAATCAGATGTGCAGAGTGAGCTTCAAGTGCCACTGCTGAAGGTGAAGCTTTGACCTTACCTGAATTTTGGAGTTTCTAGCAGAGACAAGGTTTTTCCTAAGTGCTTGCTGCTACTGCACATCACATCTACATGCTCCAGGATAGCTGGAAGTGTGAAGGTAACATCCTAGTCCTCCTAACAGGCCAATGCTGTTAGTAGTTGTGCAATATATGAACATTCTAAACACAGTCCTGCTTCTCTGTAAGTGCTAGCAGCTGATTACAGAGCACAGTGCTGAATGTCTAACCAAATTACAGGTTTTAAAATGTGCAAAGCACTTCGTGCTTTATGCTTCTTGCCTGTGGCAGTCAATTACAGTCCTGGGCTCAGCTGGATGAAGTCTTGAGGTTCTGTATCAAATCAGTCCATGCTGGTGCTGGAAAGCCTTGGCTGTATTCTGTTCCAAACTCTGAACACTAGTCTTCAGAAGGGTGCTTCATTTCTTTGCCCCCTTGTTGCATGCAAGGAGTTGCAGAGCAGCACATCTGCTGAGGGGTTAGGAATGGAGAACCTTTGCTGCGTCTGAGCAGAGCTACTCAAAAATCTGTCAGTGTGGTTTGAAAACTGATGTTTCAAAAGAGCACACCTTTCAAGACACTTTTTATTGAGTGCCCCCTTCCTCAGAAGTTTGTACAGTGTCCTGGTTTGAGTTAGAACCAAACCAGTTCTGTTCAGAGATTTTAGTTTTCATCTGAGTGTCTGCTAACTAATTGCACTTTCTGAAGCTCACAGCATGTTTCCACAGACAGTGTCTGCTTCTAGCAGTGATAACGCTCCATGTTTAGAGTTACTACCAAGGATTGGTGTGTGCAGACCAAGGTCACTGCTAGATCCCGTGTGCCACATTGGGCGTGCAGAAAATGAAAGGCTGCACCTGTTGAGAAGAGCGGCCGGGACAGGGGACCCTAAATTGACCAACAAGGTATTCCATCCCATATAAGTCATATTCAGTATAAAGCTGAGGGATCACGAGGGTCTCAACCCTCCTCCTCTTCCCTTCAGGATCCTTGGGACTTCCTCCTTCCTTCGGTGGACCCATCCTTTCCCTTCGGCCTTCGCTTCTTGGTCCAGCCTTTGATCCTGATTTGTGTGTCCCTGAACCCAGCTCCTGAACCTGGTTCCCATCAGCTGCTGAGCCCAGTCTGGGACTTTGCCAGTGCTACCGCCTCGGTGGTGATGGCGACATAATTGCCATCAAGGAAGGCTGGGTTTGACACTCATTTAATATATATTTTTATATATTCCCTATTATTATTATTATTATTACCTTCATTAATGCTGTTTTAGTTTTCTTTTCTAGTCCGGAAACCTCTCTCATTCCTCTCCTGTTTGGGAGGGGAGGGGGCCGTAAGTCTCTCTCTCTCTTATTCTCTTTCTCTTCCTCCAATTGGGGCGGGGGAAAGAGAGGTTAACAGAGAGCGTCTGTTTGTCAGTGGATTGGACCTAAATCTCAACAAACAGAATGATTTTTTATCATAAACTGCTTTTCCCCTGCAATAGAAAGATTTTCTTGTTGGGAAGAAACCTTCCCGGAATGTGGTAGCTCTTTGATACCAAAGCCCAGTGCTCCAGTTTTGCATTTTCCATGGGTCATGGCGTCCTGACATGCTGTGGTGAGGCATTGCCTCTTCAGGAGGCTGACTGTCCTCCCCATGGACACTTTGTCCCTGTGCGGGTGACTGCTATTGTCTCTGGTGGCTGCCATTGTCTCCAGAGCATCCACAGGATTTTGTAGCACCATATTGCTCAGCAGTGTGTTCAGAATTCTTCCAGATGCTCTGACTGTCATGTGGGGAGGACATGCTCTGGGAACAGGCAGCAAGGTCTGTGCTCCCTCTGCTCATCATCTGGGGCTCTCAGTTTAAGTTTTAGCAACAAATTCTTTAGTAGCATTAGATGTTAGGGTGTATGAATGCCTGTGTTATGGTGGAAGGGAAGGTTTTCAAGCTTCTGTGCCTGTGACGGGCACTGGAAGTTATTATGGATTTATTTTCTGCTTGGCAAAACAATCTCCTTTATACATCCTTTTTTCTTAGGGAAAAATCACCCCAAGAAAACTGTCCCTGGTCATCACAGAAAGCTTTGTCTCACCACCCCCCACTTTGTGGGCATGTCAGGTTGTATGGATCGATTGCTGTATTTTACTGTGTTTCCTCACCTCCTTCCTAAAGCAAAAGTGCTGCCAACACAAAGTGCTGCTCAATATAAGCAGCTGCTTTGCCTGGTGTTAGTAGGGCCTTCTCTTGGTTATGTTCATAAGAAAATATTTTTGTTTTAATAGGAAAACAAATGGAAATGTATCCTGGCCCTTTGCCCTTGGCCAAGGGGCAAACATTTCTGTGGGAGCTGCTTGTTAAAATATTAACAGCACTGACTACACAGAGAAAAACAAACACAGTGGTCCTGGAGACTGCAGCCTCCAAATACAATCTAAGGGAATAGACATCTCATAAATGACCTAAAAAATACCCCCAACCTATTGTGGAGTTGAATTAATTTTCTTTTTTATATCATATTACAAATCTTCATGCTGCTAAGTGATGGTTCAGGGCACAGAGGCTGAGATGTGGGGCTTGTTATCACAGGCACAGATAGGAAGCATACCCTGACATGCCCTCTGAGCTGCCTGGCATGTGAGTCCTGAGGATGGAAAATAAGCAGCATGTAGGGATTTTGGCTGAGAGTTTTCTCCTCCAGTTGAGCTGCTGTGAGCTGGGTGAATGTGTGCTCAACCTGTGCAAAGTGAGAGGAAGCCTATGGATGTCTGATATTTCTAAGACACAGTGTAAATCTCACTGTGCTTCTAAGTAAAATCTTGTATGCTGGACCATGGAGCCACCTCTGAAGCATGGCTGCTGTATTTTACGTTGATATTGGATATTAACTCCCTCCTTAAAATACAACAGGACTAAGAAACTACGAAAGAGATGTTTTTCCTCCTCATCTTTCATGTCTTCAGGAGAGGTATGCACAGACTTAGCCACATGTGTTGAGAAATAAATTGCTTTGAAGAAATGAGCTTTATCTCAAATCCTCTCTCAAGAGTCAAAGACTTAAGCAGAAGGTCACTAATCCCCAGAGCCAGCAGAGATCATTTAGCTTGTTTGTCTTCTTTGCTTTATTAATCTGAGCATGGGTTTGCTCAGTTTCCCCTCAACAACCTCTGGTTCCTGCCCTCTCTCTCAACCTCTGCGCACCAAGCCCAGCCTCTGTGGAGGCAAAACGTGTTCCCTTGTAGTGATGGTTATTTGCAGCATCATATCACTACAACTGCCTCATCAATAGGCTTTCCAAATGCCTCATCCTTCTCAGCTTTACATCTTATTTATCTTCTTGCTCAGCTCAGTTTTTATCTAAACTCCTTAATGGTGATGGAAAGTCTCCCCATTGATTTAAATGTCTCGTGTCCTGTATGTGTTTGTTTGTGTGTTTGTCTCGAAATTTTGAGAGCAATATCCTCACCATTGCCTCCTGCACACTGTTGCCACTGAAAAACAGAGCTGGCCTCTCTCAGTAGAAAGTGTGATCCTCAGATGGCATACATTTATAATTAGGCAGCATCCCCAGGGTCACCTTCAGCGAATGCTCCCCAGACCCAGCTCTGCATAGTTTCTTTTCAGAAGGATTGCATCAGGCTTGAAAAGACTTGGACAGAGGTTGGTGGTGTTGCCTTAGGAGGCGTAAAAGTTTCAGAGGTTATTCAGTGGGTTGTCTTGAACTCATTTTGTGTGCTTTTGTTTTGTTCCATGTGAAAACTCTGTGTGGAAGGCTGTACCTGGTTGCTGAATGTATGGCTGTGCATCTCCATTTTATTTGCTGTTCTGATCGCGCTGTAATTGCAAGAGAACAAGCCCACTATTTGGGATGGAGCTCTGCCCTCCCCACTCATCTGCTGTGGGAACAGCCTGGTTTGGTGAATCAGCCTCATGCCTTGTCATTTATCCCTGATGTCAAAGTGCCAGCAAGAGCCCTTTTCCTGAGTGGGATTTTCAGCCTCACATGCAGCAAGCATCCCATGCTGTTGGGTCATCTGGAAGCACAGTCAGGATGCAGCAGAACTTAGCTAATAGGCAAACTGCTGGAATGCACAAAATAGGGTCACTTTTTTCCACCACGCAGCCAAGAAGGAGGTGAGGCCTTCAGCCACAGCAGCAGTTATTTTCACAGCCTAGCCTCTCCAGCAATGCATTTGCTACCATGGGACAGTGTTTTAGCCATCAATAATTAAAAATAGAGATGTTAAAAAACATGAGCAAGGAACATTTCATGCCCATTATTCTTACTCTTTCTGTAATGCTTGTGCCCTTACACACCAATTTGCAATGTGCAGTCATTCAAAGTGTCTCTTCTAATCTGTAAATATGAAATTCTCTTCATATTGTGGGAATCCAAATTTTGTACAAAGCAGGATGTGGGCTAAAGACTGATTTCCATGGGAGAGGAGCACTGAGATGCTACAGGAGAAGGAGGTTACTGGGTTGCAGCAGGATACATGACAGGTTGTCCTTTCCCACCCATACTGACTGATGTGCCGTGAGTCCTGGAAAGGCACAGCTTCTCCAGTCTTCATTGAAATGTTTTTTCTCATAGCATTGGGCTAAGCGAGTAATGTTCCTGTTCTCAGAAGAGTTTTGGAGCTGCTCTGCAAGGAGACAATGATCATATCTTCTTGCCAATCTCACATACCTTTGGGTGTGATGGTTGCTGTCCTCAAAGATGCACTAGGACTGAGCCACGACCCTCCAGAGCTAAAAGCATTATCGATGGCAGCAGCTTAAAACCAGATTATCCCCTGTCAGTGGGAATCAGGCCTAGCTTGGGAAGGACAGGAATGGAAGGGTTGAAAGATGATGAACAGGAAACAGTTCCACAGACAGCAGCAGCTGTGCTTGATACCAACCTCAGAGAGGTCAGCACGGACCTGCCATCTACGGACATAAGTGAGCAGATAAATATAAGGAACATAGGTGTGATCAGCAGAGAGGCAGGTATGTAACTCCAGAGACAGCTGCTGTGGTGGATGGCTTTGGGGTTGGGCGTTTTTCGTGTGGAAAACTTATTGCTTTTCTTATCTGATGTGACACTTGCCTCCAGCTCCAAGAAGTATCACATGCTCCTTGAAACTTATTTTTCTGTCTCCTTTCTACCAGATGTAGGCTAAGACAGGAAGGGTTTATGTATCAATTGCAGGCTCTGCAGCATCACTCACTATTCTTGCTGCTCTCTCTGGATGAAATATATGACCCTCAGCAAGATCATCTGGGCCCCCAAAAGGAAGCACTTTTAACAGACCAGTACCAGTTAAAAGGTAAGTTGGCAGGCACTGCCAGAAGGTTGGTGGTAGTGCAGGAAGACTTGTACCTACTGAGACAGTACAAGTGTTGGGCAAATGTGATTATTAGCAGCAAATTTCACCCTAGAGCATCCAAGACTCAGGAAGCCTGAGCCTTTTAACAAGACTATGAAGGCTCTTTAATAAGACTATGAGAAACTAGAGGTACATGGAAAATACATTCAAGCTTTTTCAAAATGAAACAGATTTTCTGAAATGTGACTGAAGGAGATTATTGTTTCTGCAGATACCTAACACTCTTTTCTATTGTTAAAAAAGGTGTCAAGGTTTGTTTTTTCGCTTCTCCATAGTAGCAATTATAGATAACGATGATCTTCTGAAAAAAAACCCTGGCAAAACAAAAATGACTAACAGAGAAATCATTTTGACTGTTTTTCTCATCTATTACTTGGTCATTGGAATGGGTTCAGGCTAGAAGAACAACTATTCGATGAAACAAAAGTCACTGATGTCCTCCTTCTCATCCTCAAACATGCTAACCAACATCTCTTTGTGTCGTGATAACTGAAGAATTACAAATGCTTGCCAATTTTTCATAGCCTGGGCTGTTTTTGTACTGGTAGTGAAGAGAATAACGTGGACATGTGGTAATCAGTAAACTTTGTAGTACCATCTATCTGAACACAGAGACCAGGTGAGGAAAATGGGCTAGAGGTTGAGGAATTCCTTCTTGAAAACTCAGGGATGATGAATGGAGCCAAACTGGTGTGTGACATTCTCACTGAAAATGGTTTCTAACAAACGCACTAATTGTTCTGCTGGAAATGACATTTCATATTTTAATCTGTAGAGAAGTTCTACTAGAACACAGAGTTTTCTCAGTTTCCTCTAGAGGGCAATGTCATATAAATATTTTAAGCAATTTTTGGGTTGTGTCAAATAGGAATTTAGCCTGCCTTGTCTAAGAATTCATAAGCCAACAATCAAAAGTGTTTCTTTACATGCTTTTTAGGATGTGTGTATAGGTAATATAATTACACTAATTGTTTCTTGGACTGCTCAGTGCAGTAGTTAATCCATTTAAGAATCACAGAAATACGTTGTGCATTTTGGGCAGAATTTGCCTAGGCTGGAATGCAGAGAGAGAACCACTCATGAAGACCTGACTCTCTCTTACACCTGTGCAGCTTCAAAAACTTTCAGCAGCTACTCCTTATTTAAACTATTGTAAAAGAGATTATAATCCAGTCCTCTGAAAATGAAGTTAACAGTTGCTGTAGTTTATGATGGTAACTGGAACTTTAGTGCAGAGGATAAATCTAAATACCAAGTCTAAGTGGTCCATAGGACCTAGGAAACAGAAGGAGGTTGTGTTACTACTTTTCCCCTAGGAATTTAGGTGTTCCCAAATTCATTAACGGTATTGTTTGTTTGATGAATGTCAGTAACAGCTCAATTTTCAAATTAATCATCCATATAAACAGCTGCTAAAATCAGTATGAAACAAAGGTGGCCACTCTGGACCTTAATAATCTTCTATTTTTAGTCCCTGTAGTATAAGAAAGGCAAATATGGATAAAGACTGTTTTGTTTTCCTTAAAGCTCAGATGTATAATTTGAAACATGCTTACATGGGCACAAACTTCTTTTTTGTTGTCTTTATCGTTATCTTCCTCGCCTCACCCAAACCAACACAACTAAAAGGAAATTTGCTCTTGACTTCCCAACATGGAAATGGCTTTAGGGGAAATCCTGGTAGAATTAGTCTCTTTTCCCCTCTTGATGGTGACTAGTCCTCTGGAGCATCACCATAATGGCCTTATTGGATTAACTTGCAAATCCTGTACATTTACTGAATTTGTAGGTTAACATTCTTTGTAAAATATCTCTTCCCAAAAAGTAATGGGCAATCTGCAGTTGCCAAGTTTTCTAAATGAATAAACCTGTTTGTGTGTTTTTCCCCGAACAGAGAAAGCAATTAATTCAAGTAAAACACTTATTCCCAAAAGCAGTCTCTTTGAAAACAAGGGATTGTGAATAAAAAGAGAAACACTTGCATTGGCTTCAAAGCCAGCAGGCATTAGGCAGCAAAGCAGGATTTGCCCTCTACTTCTGAGTAATAGGAGCTCTAAGAAAAATCTGAGGACACAGCTCTTCTGTAGCCTTTACAAGTTAAATAGGGGAAAACGCATATTAATTGCTGCTACTGGCCAGGCAGGACTTTCTCTTAAACCAGAAAAATGATAAGGAGTTTGTAAATTTGAAGTTGCTAGGAAAATTTTTTAGACATGCTAGTGGTAACTAAATATTCTTAGTTTCATTTCTCATGCTGCATAGATCTGATTAATAGCTTCAGGTTTGAACTGTATATTCATCACTACCTTGGTTTAGGGCTCATGTTTGGATGTCACTGGTTCTATCTGACAGCTTAATGCTTAATCATGGAGGATTATTGTTTGCCTTTGGCTGGAAGGAGCTATGTTTGGGGCTGTGGGTGTGCAGGGATGTTGTCTCACCCTGAGCTGGGATCTCCATATGTGGACAGCCCTGGGAATGTCACACTTGCATGGCTGCAGGTGCTGACGGAACCACCAAGAGTTTGTGACTTTGTCTTCTCCTGCTCACTCTCTCTGCCTTCCTTGCTGATGAGTGGTCTGAAGCACAGCTTTTTTGCACAGAAAAACAAAGCTGTACCTGAGGTCTTTGACAATACCTTGGCTTGTGGGTTTTGATGAAATTGCTTCCCATTTGCCTCCATGGAAATGGAGAAACTCTGCTTTCCAAATTTCCTCCTGCCACCCCATATCTGACCCAGCAATACACAAAATTGTTTCCTCTCTGATCTGTTTTTTGATCGTTGCCTACATTCAGAAAGCAAGTGGTATGTACAGCTGAGCAGAAAATTATTTAGTAAACTAGCCAACCTCATCAGGATGAACTATGTGGTTAAAATAAATAAATCAGATTTCAATAATTCACCAGTTAGGCTGTGGAGAAAGAAATAATAATAGTTAAAAATTGTATGGATGCCAAATAGATCAGAAGTTAATGGCTAGTGTATGGAATTCAAAGTCAACAAGGGTTTACTGCTGGGTTCTGCTTTTAAATGGGCTCCATTTTAAATACTGTATGAGAAAGGCAGAATCTCAGTGCTTTATTAGAATTATTTTGTGGCTCAAATGCTTTTTCTGACGACCCAAGGATCAAATTATAAACTGTGGAAATGAGTTTAAGCAGCATCATCATTTAAAAAAAAAATCATGCAAGTTAGTAGAGAAGTAAACGTCTGTCTTGAGAGATGTGGATTTCAGAACAGCTTGAAAACAAAAGAGGTAAAGACAAGAGGGTAGAAGAACTTTAAGATGGAAGAAAGAATTAGAAATTCATTAATTCTGGCTGGCTGAATAATGATCAAAACCATTTTGTCTAATAAGTAATTAAATTAGATATCATTATCTGTTCAAACAGTTCAGCCAGCTCTAATAACCAAGGAAACCAATCCTGAGTCCAGGTGTCAGCTCCCATACTCCCTGAGGTTTTCCCAGCCTCAAGGATATTCTCTCATTTAATGATAGTATCAATAATAGTATTAAAGGATATGAGGAGGCATTTCTCCCTTTTTATATAATCTGCAACACACACAGCAGCGCACTTGGGACCCACTGGCCATGTACTCCATTAGAGGAATCATGCATGACTTGGTGAAGCCAAGTCGAGATCTCCTTTAGATTAAAAAATGTCATATACCTTGCTGTATAACAAATCATGAGCTGCTGAAAGAATCCAGCATGAACCCAATGTAAAAAAACTAGTTTAAATTCCATGTGAAGTTTTGCCCTCTTCACATACTGGCGGCATTTGCTCCTTGCTTGTATTTTGCATTGCTTTCTGCACCGAGCCTGTGCTGGTTGACTGCTTTGCCTCCCATTTCTCTCCTTCATGCTTCTATTTTAAATCATTTACTTGTTAGTTATGTTTGCATAAACTGTATATGACTTAGAGCTATGTATCTAACTCCTGTCAGAGTCTTACAGCCTAATGGATAGCACGTGTGGACTTAAGTGTTGGGTCCTGGTCGAGCCTTTTCCCCCCACTGTGAACAAGTCATGGCACTGGTGACAGGGAGGTGATGACAGCAGCTTGCTTTCTGCAGGTGCTTGAGCTCTCCAGGGGAAAAGCACTTCATTAAATAGTGGGTTTTTCTGTGAAGTGTTTCTTTCCAGGTACCTGCCTGTCTGTTGGAGGGTTACGAAGTCAGAGCAGCTTCATATGGGCTAAAGTTCTTTGAAATACTTGTTTCTGTAGAAGTACATTTGAGCAATACAAGTAAGCCCTAGCTTATGAAATACCTGCCTGGTTATGCATTTAGCCATTATCCAGTCTTCCCAAGTGTCTCCGAGAGGCGTCAGTGTAAACAAGTGAGACTTATTTACCTGTAGAGTTTTGCTAGAATAATGACAGAATGGAAAAACTGAATCATGTTTTTCCGAGGCCTTGAAGCCAAAACACTGTCCTTTTCTGTGCCTAGCACACGCTTTGAGGAAAAAAACCCACAGCCTTGTTTTTGTCGTGGTGCTCCAGCCAACACACAGCTGAAGTTTGATTTCCAGATACGGTATTTGAGGTTTGTTGTGAAGTGAGAAGGTCCAAAGCCAAGCCTGCTGGAGCTGCCAGTTTTCTGGTTGGAGTGATTGCTCCAGTTTATAAAACTTTGCATATCATACCCTCACTGGGTTATCTGTTAGAGCTGAAACAGAGTGTAACAGCATAGCAGGGCAGCTCTGAATGTGGGATGTGTGTTTATTGAGGAAAAAGCAGCCAGTTTGGGGCTTTATTGGGGAAAATGTGATGAAATAGTTTCCTCTTCAATGCAACTCTTATTTGGTGAGAACTTCCTTGTGAGTATAAACAGGCTCCTTGGGAAGCAACTGAACTGAGGAGAACCAGTATCAGTATCAAGATAAGCATGTGAGAATATGAAAAATAGGATTAAATATAACCATATAATTAATCTCGTGGCTGCATGGCCACATACTGGAAACAGCCTGGTAATTATAGAATCTAATGCTGAGAGCATCCCCCTGCCCCAGCCCCCAAACATAACCCTCTCTCTTGCTCACTTCTTGCACGTCTCACTTGATTTATGGTCCCCAGTTTGGCAGTCAGAGAGTCCATGGGAGATAGGCAGGGGTGGTTTGGGAGTTTCAGGCATGGACACAGGGAGGAGGTGTGTGCTGCCTTTCCTGTTGTCCAGTGTGTTTCTGGCGTTCCCCAGACTCCTTTTCTGAGGACTAAATTCATGAAGGAAATAGAACAAAAAATGTGAATATGAGCTAAGGCTGAGGGTTTCTATCTTGGTCAGGTTTTGCTGCCTGCTGTTTCGGCAGCATTCATCAAAGTAGCCTGAAAATTGTGTCCTGGAGAAGTAGCTTGATTGAATATTTAAATTTGAAACTTATCGTTGCACTTATTTTTCCCCAGGTCAACTGCATATTGGGACTTTTAACCTTTAGATTGCACCAATTGATCAAAATCTTCCCATGCAATTACTGGTAAAATCTGCTCTCGACTTGAAAGGAAGGCTTTGGACCTTACCAAATGAAAGCCTGAAACTACAGAAGAGCATTTGTTGTTTGTAATATCCCTTCTCTTTGAGTATAATCAAAAGGAAAATTATTTTTCACCCTTTACAAAATAGCTTCACTTTTTCCCCTGATATTTTAATCATTAAGGGGGAAGGAAGTGAATCCTGAATATTAGGGGAGAGAGGAATGGTTCCTGATTTCCATATTTGTAACTTCAATTATGCCAGGGTAACTCAATTAACTAAAGATGTGACTCTTGGTTTAAGACCATGTAGGAGAACTGGACCTGCAGGATGTATTCTCAAATATGGTCAGCTGCCACAGATTGGTCCATAGGAAACATGGAGCTAAGGACCAGTCATAAATCTCCAATTCAACAAGATACAGGGATATCCTAGTGAAAATTCCAAAATAGATCAGAAATCCAAGAAACATCCTGCCTGTGGAGCCTTCAAGCATGATGCCTGAGATCTGCAATCAGTACCAGATGCTACTGATAGATTGTGTGGAGCCTATTACAAAGACATGTTGGACCCATCCAGCCCAAGAAAGAAGCCTTACAGATTAAATTTGTATTAGCTAAAGCCTGTAGATTGCTTTAGCAAGAAAAATTGAGCCTGGGTGTTAAGATGATGTGAATCTAGAAATCCAAATTAGGTTTCCTCCTTAAAGAGAAATGAGTGCATTTTGGCACTGGTTTTCATAATGGCTTTAGAAAGAAAATATTTGGAAACAGATGCAGTATGTTTCTGTATATTAAATCCAGTCTGTGAAATAAAACTACTCTCTCTGACTGTGCAGAACGGTTAGAAGACTCCTGGAACTAAATCCTCCCTAAATTTCATGTATGTTTTAAGGAAAACTCTTGAAACATTAATGGGTGCTGAGCGGATGGCACGTTCTGGCACATGCTGGGAAGTACTCACAGATAAAATGCAGGATGGCTGGTGGTGTTTAAAAAGCAAACAAGATCTGGGCTTCCACTTTGAATATCATAAGGTACGAAGCACAGCATATTGCACTAATGGAGGCTATTCTAGCATAAAATGAAAGCCACATTTAGAACAGTCTCTGCAGCCCTCGTTTAGGACACTGGGGAGAGTAATATAAAATGACTCCAGGGTGGAGCACAGGTTGCTGGAGGGGACAGCCTTTGCTGCAACCTACATTATTTTTGTAGTTAAAGAGAAGGGAAAAATGTTGCTTGATAGGAAATCCTAGTGAGCAGGCACATACGGGCAGTGTATTTGCCAGGGGGTAATTAACCCCTGAATAGAGAGCCTATGTGTAGCCTTACCTACTATGCAAGTCCTGTTTACTGGCAGTGCAAGAAGAGCACATAACTGGTGCCTAAGCATCCTGTTGGGTGTTTGCAGAGGAGTAAAATACTCTGTTCCTTTGGTTGCTCTGGAAGTGCACCATGCCAGAGCTTGCATTACCCTTCATGGACGTGTGCTTCAGCGTCATTGTGCTCCTCCTCATCAGAAGGGCTGGCCTTGCTCCTCTGTCCCAGCATCATTGTGCAGTTGAGGTTGTGGCTGGGACTGGGAAGAGGCATCAGTTTCCCTCTCCTTGGGCGCTGCCTTCTCTCACCTTTACATTATCTCCCTCGTGCTTTTTCTGGGATGTGTGGTCCTGTCCCGTTTCTTGTCATGGCTAAATCACTTCTGATACTGCAAGTGGGGGAGGGCAGGGAGAACACCTGGATGCCCATCCTGGGGCAGATTGCCAGCAACATGATGGGATAGTTGGTCTCTTGGCCAAAATAATCTTGACCTGTAGATTTGGAAATCCCAGTATGAGAGACGGGCAGCAGTGGGTGTGCTAATCCCTCCCAACCCACAGCAGTGCCTTGCTGCCTCTGCTAGTGGCTGGCAGGTCGTAAGCACATTTTTCCCCTATCTGTTGGCCCTTCAGGTTTATAATGAGATGTACATCATGTACCCTGTGTACAAAGTCCTGTTGCTAGAAGATTCAGATTGCTGTTCTCATGCAAAGAAAACAAGCCCCGTCAATAGCTGTGTTCCCCTAGGCTGCTGAGAACCCCGTGCAACATTTTACACTCAGCAGAGCTTAGCAGAGTTAAAAATAGTCCTTGTTGTCAAAATATTTCTTGGTAGTAAAAATGTCCTTAGGATACTTTGTGAAATGGTAACCTTTGGACTAAACAGGGTAAGGAAAAATCAGAACACAGTCTTCAACACTGTAAAAAACCCCTTTGTCTTAATTGCGCAATATGGGAGAAAGGTTAAGAGCAGAGAAAACTGGCATCACCTAAGGGAGAGAAAGAATGAAATTTAAATAGAGATCTAAGGGTGAGTACATAATCTGAGATATTATATCTTTGTGAAGTGTTTTTCCCTTGGTGCCTGAAAGATTATCTGGGAGAAAATGTCCAGCTCTGTGCAATGGAGGGAGGTCTTGCTGGGAGCCTGAATTCAAGGCTGGGTAAAACCTGGCCTTTCACTTTATTTTCTTTTTAAAGGGTAATGTAGATTCTCAATTTGGCCCCCAAGTTGTAATGTCAAAAACAAGCTTAGATAAGTGTTTCCACCCTTGAAAAAAATTTAAATCTTTGTTTGTTTTGAGCAAATGTATGTTCCTGTGTAAAGTCTCAAACCTGGGCCATACACTGTAAAGAAATGGGTGTATTAAGTGAACAGAAATTAAAATTAAACAGAGGACATTACCGAGAAAAATGCAAACAGTAAGTAAGGATTGAGATGTGAAAGACAGCTTGATGATTTTTTCATTTTGATAACTGTAGCTGGTGTTAAATGCAGCAGATAAGGCAAATTGCTTTAGACTGTGATTTCTAGGTTATTACTCTCTGGTTTATTTCAGCAGTACTAGTAGATTTCCTTATATCTCTTTTCTGCTCTCCAGACTTGAGTTGCTGCTTTGTATTTTGAAGTTAAATATAGTGTACTTAATACCATGTAAATCACTGTTGGGTATTAATTGATACCGTATTATTCTGGTAATACGTACTTACCTGAACGAGAGAACTGCTGGGTGAGAAGGCTTTATCCCCTATAGATTTATAACTGCCTCTAAATAACATCACATAAAGACATTAAATAAATAGTGAGATCAGAGCTATAAAATGTAGAGACATTGGATCACAGTTTGGAGTTTCATGGAATATTCTCTAAAAGGGGGAACTTTTTCATGCATATAATTGAATTTTAAAATGACCAGATTATAAATAAACTGTAAATGCATAAAATCTGCTCTAATGTGGCTGCTTACTGAACATTGCAAGTGTTTCACAGACAGCTATCTGCCCATAGAGTTCAGCCTCTGCCTAATGGGGTATATTTGGAAGACCTGTTCCAGAAGAGGGCTCAGGGGGAGCCGTGGGTGAGGGTTATCAATAGAGTCAGTCTTACCTCACCCCTTGGGGAAACCCCCAAGAAAACAAAAGAAATCCCAACAGTCCACTGGAGAGATTTTATTAAAATTTCTGTTTGGAAGACTAGTGAGCCTTCATATTTTAAATATCAATCAGCCTTACCCAAGGAAGTTACAATGTAATCTCCCTGGGACAAAGACTCGATGTCTGTATTTTCCTTACAAATTAATAAAAAACAAATTAATAAAATTGAGTGGTTCAATTTCGCAACAGCTCACAATACTGCTTCTTTCAGTTTTTTTTTTTTATTTTGCCTAAGTAACCCTGCCTTCTATAATAGACGAAAACATCTCTGACTATAGCCCATGTAAGTAAGGAGCACAGCTGAAGAACTTGCTGACATACAGGGACAAGACATCAGAACCCCAGAAATCACTGAAAAACATATCATTTCCTACTATATGTATGGTGGGAGGAATAAGTGAGCATTTACAAATAATTCTAGTATAGTTCCTGCAAGGGCCTGTCTGCCTGCAATTTGCCTGTAAAACCCTGCTAAAGATAAAGGGCTGGGGTGTTTTTAGTCAGCCCTGGAGCTGTTCGGAATTTTTTTGGTCATTGGCATTTTTCTGTACACCCCATGAACTTGCAGTGGGTTTGTAGCCAGCACAAAAGGGTGAGGGTGTAACTCGTGCCTTAAGCCCTGGGTGGCTCTGGGGGGATGATGACTGTGGGCTGTGGTATTCAGCTCTCCAGGGCTGATTATAGTAGTTGTGTGTTTGAACTATTAAACTTGCCTTTTTTTTTTTTAGAAAAAAAAGACGACTTTTGTTGTTCTTGTGTGCAGAAGAAATGGTAAGGGAAAGGTTTTATCTGTGGCATTCACCTCCTAGTGTAATAGCATATGGTACAGAAATGGGGCTTTCTGGAGGTGGTGTTTGCAGAGATTTAGGGAACTCAATGGTCTAAATGCAGTGAATCGAAGGAGCAAACTGGGAAGATCCACGTGGAGGTCAGGGAAGAGACTGTTGTATTTACACTGGCGTGGCTGGAAGCAGAATGTGGCCTTTGCAGTCCTTGGCTCTGCCTTGGTGCGCTGGACTCCTATGCAGTGTTAACCCTCTTTTGTGTCATTTTTGTGGTTTCTGGCTGAGTTCTAAAGTTTGCTGTTTTCTTTTAGGAAAAAATGGAACATCATATTGTTGTTCTGGGTTATACGCAGTCTTGGGTGCTTATTGTGTTTTGAAAGGAATTTCGCTTAAATCTGTATATTCATTTTGCTGCCCATCAGATCCACAAAAGTATTGAATCTTGGGAACATGTACTGTATAATTGACTTTATCTGTGTGTTGTGTGTCAGGGGTGTCAGACATCTGGTTCCCAGGACACAGCAGTGTTGGGAGAATGTAAATGTCTGTGTTGTAAAGAACAAATGTTTCTGGTGCTTCCAGATTCTGAAGGTAATGCTTAAGAAAAGGCTTAAATGTAATGCAGTTTTAGGTACTCAGGAACAGACCTAGGACTTACAGCTCTCCTTAGTTGCATCCTCAAAGTGTTAACTTCCAATACTAACACATTAGTGAAACTGATTTCAGTGACATTGAGTTTGTACAAGTGTGGCTCTGAGATGATTTGTGTTACTTGTTGTTTTTCTGAGTGTGAATCAAGAACCTGAGCGTGCAAAGACAAGCCAAAAGTAAAGAACCAAAAGTAATGGCAGCCCCAAAAATGCCAGGTAGCATTTTCCCTGTGCAGCGGCATGGCATGCAACTGCAGCTTTATTAGCTAAGTACCAAAGTGGCTTTTTCTGCAGCCTCCTTTTGACTGCTGTGTGAAATAGTTTAATCAGCCCACAGTTTCTCCATCCTTAATTTTCTCCATCATTCTTTTTGTACTCCTGGAATTCAAGCTAGAAAGGAATTTGACGCCCAACTGTGTGGGGCAGAAGAGGATGATCTGTTCTAAGTAGTTCTTCTTGCTGCTTGCATATGTATGAAGCCCATTTTCTTTAGATACACTTGCTCTACATGTTTATAAATCAATTCTTTATCTGTGAAGAACCATATGACTCAAATCCTGTTTTGGCTTATATCAACAGATTACTTTGAAATGCACAGCTGCATGTGTGTGCATAAAAAATCTAAATGCTGTCATATTCTCTAAAATAAAAGCTGAGAAGATTTAGGGCCAAATCCACACAAATTTCAATGGGATGTCGGCTCCTAAATAGACTTAGAAAAGCCTGTGCAGCTGTCACCAAGCCAGGAAGCACCCAACACTTTGGGACTTTCCTGGTGTCCAACAGCCCCTTTCTGTGCTCTTGTCCAAGGCACTTTGGTGTTGCCTGAGCCTGAGGAGCTCATCTGTCTTCTTGTCCCATTACTCTCCACTGTGCTTCCTCAAGCCATCTAGGAGGAGAAATCACTTTCTCACATCCTCTGTCCACTTCTGCCTAGATATTACCAGGCAGAACTTTGCATTTTACTTTGCATTTGAATAGGATGTCAGGTCATATTTTATGGCCCATAGGATAAACATTACATGGGGCTTTCTGGACTTCCAGTATCATAGGAGACTGTGCAGGATAACCCCTGTGGTCTCTTTTCTGTTTATGACTGTAGGCTAAATAGTTAGGGAGACAACAGGAGGCATCCCAGGGTTTGATTTCTGCTCCAGAACTCTTCTGTGTTATTATAATAACCAGGTCGTGGCCACAAAACAAACAGATTTCAGGGCAGGGACTCAGGACAACCTCTCTTCCCGCATGAATGTCCTGAATTTTGGATTCTCTTTTGCACAGAGCAGTACAGTTAAAAGAAGAGGTGACAGAGAGGGCTTAGGCAGGAGCTGTCTGGAGGCTACTTATTTTCCTAGAAAAATAATGCTGCGAAAATAATGCTGGTGTGCAATTCTCTGCTCTTGGGCAGAGACTGCTGAACTTGCTGTCCATATTCTGGATGAACTCCCCAACCTCTGTGCTGCTCAGAGGATGGACGCACCCATCACACCTTCCTCTCACTGTACCCAAAATCTGATCTCCACTTTTTAAATGAAGGGACTTGTAAGTTTTTTTCCTCAGGAGATGTCAGGCCATGAATCATGGTTGGAAGAGAGGCATTTCCTGGTTAGCAGCATTGAGCCCCAGAGAGAGGCACATCCCAAGGATTGAGAGCTTCCCTTCGGGTTAGCTTGAGGTATGTTAACTATTGGCGTGTTCAGTTTTGGCACCTAATTAACTACCTGTGCTCCCTGGGAGCTGAGGCACTGACACCAGGCTATGCATTTTGCTCCGAGGAACCAAGCTCAGAGTCTCCTCTGTCTCACTCCAAACTGTCTCCCTCTATACTCCTGAAAGGCTGAAAATCACATTGAAAATCCTGAAAAACAGGAGGGACAGTTCTTTCTGTGTAGAATAGTATTGTAGGTGAGAGCCAGGACTCCTGTGAGCAAAACTAAGCTGTTGAAAGATTACTTGAATATAGTATGGGACTCAGTGGAAGAGTTTCATCCGTGTCTATCTCAGTTACAACCTGATATATATAGAGCCAATATATATGTATATGTACATATATATATATATATAGTTTTTTGGTTTTTTTAAATACAGCAGTGGGTTGTTCCTGGAGTAAGGCCAGAACTTCTGTCATCAGAAGATGACTGTGACCATATAGTCGAGACACTAGAAGGAAAAAAGGCAATATTGGGTATAATCTGACTGCTGTTAGGCCTGTCAGGAACTGGCTGCCGCACACCAGAAAAATGGCTGTGAGATGTTGAATGACAGCCTGTGATAAAGACACTTGGCTTCAGCACATCAGGCTATGGTCCAGGTTCGAAAAGAAGCCCTGGCTGTTGTGTGGAGGCAGAAGTGGGGGCTGTAATTTGGATGCAGAAACATTTTCAAAGGGGGGAAAGTGTGCAGGATGGGTGTCACCAGCAGCGTGGTCTGGAATGGAGCAGGTGGGAGAAACACCGTGTCTGGAGTAGCTCCCGCTGGGAGCGACCTGCCGAGGCAGAGCAGGGCTGCCCGCTCACCCCGCAGAGGAGGCGGCTTGTTCGGGGAGCTCCGGGGAGGGGTGAGCACCAGGCTGGGGGACAGAACCGGGGGCTGGCAGTAGGCACGGGGCGTGGGGGTACACGCCACTCCGGTGATGTCCCCGGCAGTCTCTGCTCCCCCTCCCCCCCCAACGCTGTGGAACCCTGCGAGGTCGCCTTCCCGCCGGCGCGTCGCNGCTGCTGCGAGCAGGCTGAACCCGGCGGAGGGACCGGAGAGGTGCGTGGGGTGCGGCGGCCGGAGCCGCAACTTGTGTCGGCGGCCGGAGCGGGGGCGGGTGCGCGGCGGTCCCCGGGGTGGGGAGACGGGGACCGAGGTGGCGGCCCCGGGGTAGTGCGGCCGCTCCGGGGGTGCCCCGCGGGACTCACCGTGGCCCCGCTGCCGGATCTGGGGCTGTGCAGGGAGAGGGTCGCGGGGGGTTCTCCAGCCCGGGCCGGGGGCTCCTGGCTCGGGGCTGGGCTGAAACTTTGGTTTCGGTCTGGCACGGGGGTGCGCATCCCCGTGGGGAGGGGGCTCTGTCCAGAGCTACTGAGCAGTTCGTTTGGAGAAAACCTTAACAAGTCACAAAATGCTTTCCTGTAGGTCACATGAATACCAGATTTTTAAAATGAAAGCGCTGCTGAAAGCCTTGCCGAGGAGCTTAGCTTGGCAAGCTTGCGTACTGAAGGCTTTTAATAAGGAAAATATATTGTCTTCCAACTGGATGCAAAAAATAGATCTGAATTATCACTTCCTAAATCTATCATGATTCCCAGCTTTCAGTTAGGAGAGCTTTTGGTGGCGTTCAAGTGCCACAGCCATGATGTTCTCTAAATATCTCCTAATCCTCAAGCAAACAAAAGTCTGTTGGTGTTTAGTGGGTTTTTTACATATAGGGCATAGGTGTACTTCATATTTATTTTATGTTGATACAAATTCAATGCTTCTGCTCAGCCCTGCGTTTTGGCAAGGTCCCCTCTTGCAGCGGAACCAGGGGGACCTTCTAAATGAAGCTAACAAGTAAAATATGCTTTGAAATACAGTGCAGATAGGAAGCGTCTTAAGTATTGTGTTGCACAACAGTGTGCTCTCTGTGTGTGCCATTCAGCTAACAAAACTCTTTAAGTTTTATGAAAGCGTCCACAATCTGAACTGGACCCTGTGCTGTACAGAAATATCATGCATTAATGTCTGCAACAGCAGCAATTCTAATGAGAAAGGTTAATTCATCTCTCTCCTGGCAGTACTTTTGATGCCTGACACCTCTGGTCGGTGTGTTTGTTAGAAATGTGTACATGTCCTAGGTTTTTCATTAAAAAATATTCTTAAATTGTTGAATAAGAAGAGCAACTGGCATTTGCTGGCTCAGGTGGGTGGTGTCTTAGCTTTTCCAGGGCTGTTTTGTGAGTTAGGCAGCTGCCTCTTGCATCCTAAAGCATTATTGTGGATTGCAATTTCATACTGACTGACAGTAATAGACTGTTAGAAGCACCCTTGAGGTTCTCTACCTCAGTTTCTGTACCCTCACATCTCACCCTTTCTTCACGGTAGGAAGTGTCTCTTTGGCTCCATCTCCTGGCTCAAAAAGAGGATCCCCCTTCTTTGAGGGGGTATATACAGATGGGAAGCCTCCCGGTGGTACAGGTAGAAGGTGGGTGAGAGAGGTGATAAGGGCTTCTTCTTGGCCTTGAACTGTGTTCTTGGGACCTGTCAGAGCAGGGTACCTCCAGCTTCCAACTGGAGTGGGAATTAGGTCCTTAGTTTTTTCATGGGAAGGGAACATGTCTCTTATGTTACTTTTTCTTGTGTCTTGGAAAGATTTTTGACATAAGGCTAAATATTATCGTGGTATTTAGAAAATCATAATTTAGTGCTTCATTCCTCGCATGGATCTGCTGGAAGGGTTAGTCATCTCTCCTGATATATCTCTGTGCGTAATCTTTTGGTGGAAATGTGTTAATGATATAGCCTTTATGTCATGATTTTTCTGCATGGTCAGGAAAGTGTGTTGCCTGCAAATTATTAATCTGCTTGAAATAGAAAACCTGCGGCAGTATGGAAGGATCTTGCTGTGATTTAGCAGATATATGACAATGCATGAACTTTGAGGGCAAGCAGAGGAAATCCTACTCTGCAAGCACAGTGAGATGTCAGGATCCTCCCTTTGTAGAGGATCTTCTGTATGCCCTCTCTTTAGTGGAGAACAACTTTCCTTCCTCTTTGAAGTGAAAGGAGAAGGTGGCAGACTTTGTTCAACACTGATCAACAGTCTTTGAGATGCTATTAGGAGGAGTAGAGGAATAAGGTATAACTCTGAAGTTGGCAGGTATGTGAAATTGCAAAGATCTCTTGTTTCTGTATAGGTGTCCTGTGTATTTCAGCAAATGCCAAACAGGCCTACATATGTCAGTGCCACTTAATGCTTCTTTATTATTTTTTAAAGTACGATAAATCATGTGGGCTTAGGGTAACAACTGGCAAAGACAGCATGGTGTGGTGTGGGTGCTACGTGTTCTTTTTTTGTGTGGCACACGGTCAAAGTGGATATAACCTTCCCTATGGACAGTGGGTTTTTCTGCCCTAGTGCCAAGTGTCCCCTGTTTCCATGCAGAAATGCTCCTTGTCCCTGCAGTCTGGCAGCAGGGGAACCCTGGGAAGAGGACAGCCTCTGGTGGGCTGTCATGTTCCAGGGCTTCTCTCCAGTCAACCAGAACCTCTCCCTTGAGGCTGAACATTGATGAGTCTCTGAAATCATGCTTATCCACAGAGTCCGCTGCAGAGGGAAAAGAAGATGCTCCTCAGCAGGTTTGCTCTGCATATCTTCTGAAGCCCGTGCCTAGCTTTTTTACCATGCTTTGTGCCTGCTACGACCACAGAGCTGCCACCAGCAGTCCTCCAGGGTTGGGCTGAATTATTTTCTAGTTTACGTATCATCAAGAGACACATCAACTACAAGAGATTCCAGCTGCAGAATGTGTGTGTGTGGCGTGTCTTGTTCAGAAGTTATTTCCTTAATAAAATTGCTCATTTGGTGTAAAGAGTTATTGGCTGGTTTGGATGTTGGGATTTTTTTCCCTTCCCTCCTTCTAGCCCTAGGATACAGCAGTCAAGTTGTGTTCTCTCTGGCCTGTTGTGTAAGTTCAGGTATGGTTCACAGTCCTGCTAGAGCTCTGGATGCAGAGAACTTGAGGTGGCAGCCTGTTTGACACATATGGGTAGAAATGGATGCTTTTGTGGGTGCTTTCTGTTTGTGAGGGACAGCAGAAAGGCAGCAGCCCTTGAAGAATGTTTCACAGGATTTAACTGTGGAGCAGCCTACAGCCAACCTTGTGAAAATGCTGGCTGCAAGGACTCTAGTGAAGTTTGAGTTATCTGACTGTGCCCCGACTCCACACACAAACTCATGCACACATGTTTTCATTCACTGTAGGCTAAGACACATTTCTTCAGAGTCCTGTCACTTTTCTTCTTCCCTGTCCTTCCTCCTCCTCCTCTAGACCTAGCCCCATGTTAGCTGTTGCTCTGATGGAGAGGTTCAGTTCTTAGCGAAGCCCCCGCTGCGCACAGGTGGTGTGCAACCTGTGGAGCAGGGTTCAGTACCTCTGCTCTACCTGACAGATGGGAAACGCTGTTGCTCGTTGTAGGAATGCCGTCACTTCTGGTGTAAATGTACTCAGTGTTTTGCTAGGCTAAAAACTTGTAACAGTCTGAGACTGCTATGAGGAGTAATACATTCAGTTAAAATACACAGTAGAATTCCATTATTACAAGCCAAAATGTAGTATATCAGTGAAAACTTAACCCAGGATTCAAGGATAATGTTGTCATTTCTGCAGGGTGCTTTGTGAACATCAATAGTGATCACTCATTGAAGTCACTTGTCACTCAAGCCGAAAACTGGCCCAGGTCCTGATTTATTTTCCAGAGTTGTAGGGAACTGGACTGTGTAGAAACATTTTGTCTTTGGGACCCAGCCTCTGTTCATCTGGTGCTCCCGAGATCCATCTCCAAGGCTTCTGGTTGTGGGAGGGTGGTTGTAGCATTCTGGGTTGTCTCAGTGCAGGGCCAGCTCAGGTCAGGTAGATACCTAGAGCATTAGGAGAACATGGTTCTGCTGCTTCTAGGCCTGCATGGGATGTAGCATGGTTGTTTGATTAGCCCTGTGCTGGAGTGAGCTGGCCCAGGTGTGCCTGCTTTGGCACATGTCATACCCATGCCATGTTTTAATAGTTCATATACAACTCTCCTCCTGACAATGGGTGATGAACTAAATCTGATTTTATGTAAATCTGAAACATAAGTTGAACAGTGCAAGAGGAAGGCTGTATGCATAGCTGCCAGCATTGTTTTCTCAAAATGTAGGTTCACATTTGCATAGTTCACTTGGTTTGTCCCACAGCATCTCAAGCACTTCCTACAGCATAGAGAAGCGCTTGGGTCCAGATGAAATCTGCTGTAGCTGAAGATTTGCAGTAACTTGCGGAATCTGACCTTTTGTCTCAAGAAACTGTGGCACAGCTTCCAAGTACTAATGTGAGTATGTGCAAAATAGACAGGGAATGTATCTGTAAATCCCTGCAGCTGCTGATGAGCTGGAAGAGCAGCAGAGCAGTGTTGATGTTGCTGACACGGGAGTTGCAGAGAGAAGCAGGAATCTCACCCTACTGAACAGGAAGGAAACACATTTTCAAGTTCTTGTCTGTAATCCAGGATGGTCAAGAATGCCTTGGTGGGGTCAGACTTCTATGCTGGTTCTTCACAAATGATCTCGTAGTCTGAGGAGGGAGTAATGATACCAGGCAAAAGATCTTTGTCCTATGTCTTTGAACACTGACCTTCCTCTTTTGGGGACAGGATGTGTTGTGATGTGGCTTGATCCAGTTATGGCTCTTGTGCTCTTCTAGGTCAAAGCTGGAAGAGTAGAGGGGAGTAGGATGCAGCAGGCGAAGCAAAACATTATGGAGATCCTTAAACACCCTGCAATGTAGGAAACAGCTTTTAAAAGAGCTGTTTAAAATATGAATGAGTACGAGATGTAAATAACTTGCTGAGAGTCTAGCTTCCAGAGACAGGATAACCATAGGGGACTGCTTGGCTTGTACTGGACATTCATCCGACTGGCTGAAGTTTCTGGCTCTTTCCCAGATTCTTTAATGTGAAAATATTTTTGAAAATGACTTCTTGATTCCTTGGGTCGTGACCAGTGGCCTAGGGATAAGTGTGATTTGCTGAGCTGATACTCATGCCTTTTTGGGTTTGAGTACAGAATGGATTTGTTTGTTGACTAAGTGGCGTCTCCGGTGTAAATTCTCCATTACATGGTTGATGATGAGCCAGCTGATAAGAAATTGGGGAAAGTTGCTTTCTTCAGCAGAGTGAAGTTATTTCTGGTAGATATCCTGGGAAGAAGGCTGCAAAGGATGTAGAAACGCTTTCTTTGTGAAGTTACTTCGATTTTTTTTGATGTTGTTCATGAAATAATGGTGAAGAAAGTAAAATGTTTTTTTTAGGAACCATGAGGCACCACCTGACCCAACAGTGATGCAGGAGGCCTTCAAGACTTAAAACTATGCTGCCCTGTTGAATTTCCTGCACTCGTGTTTGAATAGCAGAGTGGGAAGGAAAGAGTGAGAAAGGGCTTGTGAATGGGATGCTTTTCTAGGGAGGTGCACACATCTGTGAGAGACAGCAAAGGAAAAACTCTGCAAAGTGCCTGCTGGAAGGGGAAGTGAGCCAAGGTAGGTGTGTTGAGTCTTGTAGAGAAAGCATGTGTGTGTCCATGCAGCAGTGTCTTCTGGCTGTTTTAGGTATCGCTGGACTCTTTGAAGGGAGCTCAGAAATAATGGGGCTTCAAAGGGAAACATTTTTTCAGGCTGCTTTCTCATTTAAATGAGATTGATTGTGATTTACACCAGTCTACAGGAGTGTGTTCTTTCCTAGCTGTAGTCTTTGAAACTTTGGATAAAGGCAGACAGTCTCATGTCTTCTTGAGTTCAGCTGCTGAAATCCTTTTAAAGTCTTGCTTTCACTTAAAAACCATGAAGCGCCTTCCAGTGCAGCTTCTAAAGCAGAAGTTTAGACCAGCCAAGATGGTTTCTGAAGTTATCCTCCAGGGAAGAAACTTCTAAAGAAGGCGCCACTCAGCTGTGGTACTTGAGCAGCCTTCCGGAAACAGCTGCTGGAGATGCAGAAAGCTGAACTGGAATCTGGTTCATGGCTGAAAAGTTAGTTTTGCCATTAAAACTAAAATTTAAGAGAGTCCAGCTGCCTGCAAAGTGCAGCAGCTGGCTTGAGCAGCCAGGGCACTCCTGGAGGAACAGAGGAAAATATGTTTTATATTGTCTTCCCTGAGCTCAGCTGCCCTTTGAAAACAAACACAAAGTAGTCCAAAGGCAATTGTTTGCATTGCAGGTGAATTGCAAGAGAACACTTGGGGGATGTGGGGACACATGCTGGTAGTTTTAAGGACGCTTCATAGAACGGCTTGTAATTTAATTCAGATCTCAAAAACCATAATGTAAGAGCGGTTTCCACTATGAAATCCCATTGCTTAGCAAAGCCTCCTGCCAGGGCTTAGTTAACAGTGGGAAACCATTGTCTTTGCTTTTGCAGTGAAGACTTTCTGAATTCTACTTAATGAAGGGGATGTGGAGTGTACTAGTCCCAAAGTTGTAGCAAAGTGAAAGCAACAGATCATTGTCAAGGAATAGAGGGAAACTGATCATTTCTGTTTCTATAAACTTTTGGCTAATGACGCCTTTTCTGCTCATGTCTAGAGAGTTTAATTCTCAACCAATGACTTAAAAACCTCCATGTTTTGTTCCAAGGTCTGAAGCTTGAGTGGAGTACAGCAACCACAAAAATACATACACGTGAAGCCCCTCTGTGGGCAAAATAATTGGTGTAGGTGGGGAGAGACCTGGGACAAGCCAGTACTGCTGGTTTTAGCTTTTCTAAATCTAAGGTGGCAGTGGGATGGTGGATCCACAGAAGAAGAGCTTGTACATCCTTGCACATGTACTGTATTAGTAGCAGTTGTGCATGGAGGTCATTTGGAGTCTAGTTTCTGTTTATTCTGCTACATAGACTTTTTAGTCCTTTGCTGTTTAGATGGTACAGAAGGCATAAACATCCAGAGGTCACCACTGCAACATCTGGAAAAGGTGTTTGTATATAAATACATATGAGTTAGGTGGTTTTGTGTTGTGTGGATTTCCAGGCACCCTCTGCCTAATCCCACTTCTGCTGCAGCACTCTTGCACTCATCTCACGCTCGCTCAAACTGTCTGCAGAAACACTGTCTTGAAGGGTCATGTCAAAAGCATCAGTCATGGGGTTTTATAGTGATTGACATTAATTAGCCTCTATGTTTTCCTTCTCCCACCCCCCCCAATCCCCTTTTTAACTTCATGTTTTTCCTTTGAAACAGAGATTAATTTGGAGTAGCAAGATTGTAAACTGCCCTTGTTTGAACCTTCCTGTGCTGTTAATTTTATTGGACAATGTTGGAGAATAGTGGGGGAATTCAGCCATGATAGTGAATCAGTTGCTATCACAGTGATGGTTTCTAAAGCCTTCAGCCATAACTATCTCATCTCTTCTCTCTGAAGTAGTGTTTTTCTTCTACCCCAGGCTTTTCAAGTGAAATGCTGTGCTCTTCACCAGCCTCCCTTCATCATTTTCCATGGACTTGATTTAGGCATAACCTCAAGTTTTCTGGGGAAAAGTCATTCCCTTTTCACTGTGTAGTGACTTGGGAAGCCTAACCATATCCAAAGTAGCTTTTACTGTGTGTCAGCAGTGTGGATCTGGGCTCTCCATACCCTTAATCACCATGTCCCTCTGGTGACAGTACAAGACCTGGTGGCAGGTGAGAAAAGGTCTGGGAGGTTCTGAGGTAGCGGTGTACCTCATGGTGAGGAGGTGTGTTATCAGGACCAGCTTTGGACTCCCCACATGGTTGGCCTTCTTTTGGGCAACTATGTTGGCAACTATGTCAGGCAACTATGCTGTAGATTTTCATGCACTGAACAGTCAACCTACTGCCTATTTTTTTCTCTTGGTAAGCCCTGCTCAAACAGTATTATTTTTGTGGTTATAAGCCTCCTTTCAAGTTCCAGTCTCTTTATGGCTGGTTCATACTGCTTTATCTTTCCTTTTTCCCCTCCAAAGAGAGCCTTCATTTTTCTCCAGTAGCAAAACCAATGTCTTTTTGTCTCATGAGAGAGGTCATCCTACTAACCTTTTCTTGTACTATTCCAATTTCACTTAACCTTTCTTGAACTCAGTAACCTGAAATTGCACATGGTTCCAGCTGAGACCTTACTGGTGTCTTGTATACTTTTCCCATTCCTCACTGGGACCTTGGGCAACATCTGGCTGTTTTACACTCTTGCCATGAGCCACTAAACAACCAAAGTCTTTCTATATCACTTCCAACTGTTGAGCTCCCAAGCTACAGAACATATTTCTTTAATCCCAAAGTGCATGACTGTGCTTGGCTTTATTACAAGCTGCACCTCCTGTCAGTTGTTTTCATCCTCAAGTGTTCTAAATAAACTTCTGCCCATCTTCTCAGTTGACAGACTTTCCCAGCTATCTGTTGTCTGCAGATTTCATTCACGCTCCTCTACTTTCCCTACCAAGGGAATTAGCAGAATTGCTAGATAAGACTGTCCCAAGACAGATCTTTTAGGAAATCTGTTTATAGTTTGTCTTTCTCATCAGAATTTCAACATCTGCTCAAGCTGCTCTTCCTCTGGCTTTTGGGAGGTGGAGCTTGGTTTGGCTCTAATGTTTGTCCTAAATAGTAAACAGGATGATGGATCATGGAGCTAGGCTGGTGGGTGATCCACACGCAGGCAAGCACTGCATGTGCAGGGTGTTGGCAACAGGCATACATATGTCAGAGCTGTGATGTTAAATATTTCCTCTTAGAGGGTGAAAAATGGCTTTGTATACTGGTCTGTTATTATCAACACTTAACAGTTCCTGGAGAAGATTTTTTTAATATGAAAAAAAACAAACAGAAACCAAACAGAAAAATTATAAATATATGATGCTGGTGATTTGAATGTAAAGCGAGGATGGCATTTTTAATTTCATAGAATCATAGAATGGTTTGGGTTGGAGAGGACCTCAAGGATCATCTAGTTCCAACCCCCTGCCATGGCAGGGAAACCTCCCACTAGGCCAGGTTGCTCAAGGCCCCATTCAACCTGGCCATGAACACCTCCAGGGATGGAGCATCCAGATCTTCCCTGGGCAACCTGTTCCAGTGTCTCACCACCCTCAGAGTGAAGAATTTCTAATTTCCAATCTAAATTTACCATCCTCCAGTTTGAACCCATTACCCCTTGTCTTATCACTACAAGGGGTATCCCATCTTTTGTAGTGTAGTCCCAAGAGCTGTTGGTGGCTAGCAGAACTACAGTAGGTTACAGGACATGTGCCATCAAACTACCAGGGGAAGGTTTTAATTTAACTGAAGACAGACAGTGATTTATACTCTTATGAGCTGTAGGAATGACCAGAGCTGAAAATTACCAATTCTGTCAGCATTAAGCATTGAAGGCATTACTGAAATAGTATTGTCACTGTCTCACTTGCTTATCTGAATGTGTTGTCTGGCAGAGATGATCTTCAAAACCTTCAACTGTGTTCCCTCTATGGCTAGTGCCAAAATGGTTCCAGAATAGGCCATCGCTGTGGGCCTTGTCCAAGCCCAGTTCCAGCTGGTAGACGAGTACCATGGTCTCCCAGAACTTTGAGCAAGCAGCGCAGCCCTTTCTAAAAACACAAAATATGCCAAGTCTGTTATTAAAAAAAAAAAAAAGGCTTAATGTTAATGTGTATGTCTAAAGTGGACAATAATCTGAATTATTAATGGAGAATGTGACAGATCTAGGGCATTACCTTTATACAGTTCATAAGCACATATGTATGCCAGAGAGAAGACTCTATTTGCATGATGTTCACTAAAACCAGCATTTGAGGGAGGTACTCTGGATCCACTCTTAACTTCTATGTTTCCTTTTTTCAGTAGCTTTAAAGCTCACCTGGAGAATTCTAGCAGGTAAAATGAGCAAACAAGCCATTTGTGATGGCTCGATGGGGGATTAGAAACTCGGTGGCATCTGTGAGATGTTCAGCTGAGGCATTGAGAGCCTGGACTACACTGTTTTGAAAATGAACGGCATTTACTGTCCAGCCACAAAAATCCACATGTAACAATTTGCTCGGTATGTGTGTACTTGAAGAGACAATTTAGAGTTTTGACCTTGCATTAATATGTGGAGAAGGAGTGTGTATTCAATTGATCTTTTTCTGTTAAAGAATCATCTAAAGATAGGATTTTATTTTTTTTCTTTAATGCCTGGTGTCTGTTCCCTGCTGCTGAACTGCTCATCTTTGCTCATCAGGATGCCAATATTGGGTTCACAGAATTTCAGTTAAAGTAATGGAAAAGCTGTATTATTGGGTCATTACTATTTAGCAATTTGTGTATCAGTCTTTCAGTGTATGGTTTTCTTTTCTTTTTTTCTTAATAGCATTTGGATCCGTAGAGGCTGATCCATTTAAGTTCCATGGTAGAGGATTTTTATCGCTTAGTTAAAAAAAATACCTCCTTGAAGTCCAATTATGTTCCACAAAGGTGTGGGAAGCCCCAGTTCTCAACAAGGGTTATTTAAGGAAACGTTTGTACTTTGGGTGGCCAGCATAAGAGGCTTTGAGCCACAGCCTTAGATCTGCTGAACCGTGAAGCTTGTGCAAAAAATCCTTCCCAAGCAGAGAGCCAGATTTTGTCCTGCAGCCTGGATGCAGCTGGGTTGTAAATGGTGATGGGAGGAGGAAAGGCTGGGTGGGGATTGTCCTCATTTTTGTTTCCGCTGCTTGCTTCTGTCAATTGGGACAGATTTTCAAGACATTGCTACCACAGCTGTGGCATTGCGTGGGTTGCATAGTTGCATACCAGCCCAGGAATGTTAAACGGAGTTACAATGGATTCTTATTTTCACCCCATGATTTAAAACAAACTCTAACATGTGGTTGTGGCTCATGTGTTGTCACTTTACAGCACTTGCAGTTTCAAAACAGATGACTGAAATTGCAGTGGTTTTTAAGAGCACACTTGCTCTCTCCCCCGAGGTCTTCCTCCTCGTGACACAGTTCCTTTCCTGGTATCTCCAGTCCCACAGGGATCCAGGTGGTCTCTGCATGTGTGGTGTCTCCGTTCCTCCCCAGAACCTCTGCTACAGAGCTACTGCTTAAGAATCAGATATTTCAAGTATTTACATTGCTGCAAATGAGTTTCCCATGTCGTTAGCCTAAGCTCGGGTGAGGTTAGCGGTCCTGTTCCATGGGGAAGAGGTGGCAGAGCTCAAGATGATCTATTTTGTCTTATCATGCTAAGATTTATAGTGTTTGCTGTCTTGTATCTTAGCCTCATTTAAAGTACACACTTAGGCATGGCGTGTTGATATAAAGCATGCCAGATCTCCCATCGCTGAATTTACGGGTGAGACACGGGACCAAAGTCATATCTTACCTCTTGTATAGGATTTTCCTTTAATAAGGGCGATGGAGCAGTGGCTTATCAGGACTTTGGGGCCAGATCCTCTCCTAGAATAAATAAAGCTAAGCTCATTTACAGCAATTGAGCATTAATCTCTATAAGACTTTTCTGAAGATATATTGCAGTGAATGTAACGAGGAAGAAAGCTCATTATTTTCCAAGAGAAGTGACAGATGAGAGCACATTTCCACTGTGCAATTACCATCGCTCTTTCTTTTTAATCACATCACTGAAAACGTCTAGTGGCCACTGCAGTGGCAGTATTTGTGAATGGAAGGTGGGTATGTTCAAAACAGTACGAGTCCAGCAATTTTCCTTTCTTGCAGTAGATTTGCCAAATGCCTAATTTTCAAAGATTAGACTCTTGAAGTGCAGAGCTGAGGGTATGATTGGCTGGAGGACATTCACGGCTCAGTAATGAAACACTGATGTATAAAATGGTAATTGATCCCGGGAGCACTGTGAATGCTGGGACAGATCACATTACGTCCAGATTCCAATGCGGCAACAGAAACTGTACAAATGTTGGCAGAGAGGGTTAAACATGAGATTATCTAACCATGTTCTGCAGAGATGGTACCAAAATGAAATACACTATGTTCAAAGTTTTGGGGGTAGTTCATTGGAGAAGTGGGTTTCCATGCAGGTCTAACCCCTATGCATTGGTTTCACAGATGCAGCTAGAGGTGTTTTCTTCCTTAGAAAGGACTGCTGCAATTTATTGATAAGTCCAAGCCTCTCCAGTCCCAAAAAGTCACTTTAGAAGCTACTGGTATTTTTTATGCACTTATAGATGTTCTAGTAGTTGTGCATATCCTTTTAAGCATATTGCTTTCTGAGAAAAACTTACTTTTCTCCCTGTGTCAAAGGCTGCTGCAGCAGTTCAGTTCCAAAATAATAGTAAAAAATAATCCCCACCCTGCTGCTGTTTCTAGATGTTTGCCTTTGGCCTGTATGACTCGTCCCTCCACAAAGTCCTAACAAAACTGGTTCTGTGCGGGTAGTTAAGCAAGCAAGATGTAACAGCTCAGCTGTGATGATGAATTTCGTGCTCCTAGATACACAGCAGGGCAGGGCTGGAGTTCTGTGATTTCTGATCTACTTGGAGTGATGGTGGCTCTCTTGTCCCCGTGGGCTGCTGTAATTGCAGGTTCAGGGCTTCCCATGTGTCTCGGCTTGTTTGGAGACTATCCAAGATACTTTTTGCTGCACTGAGGGTGGGAAGGTCCCTTGGAAAGACTGTCTTCTTTCTTTCTCTTTCTCTTTTTTTTTTTTTTGTGTGTGTAGGGGATAGCACCTGCAGGGTATATATGGAGGCATCTAAATGCTGTATGTCCTAACACAGAGGCTGTGCAAGAGTGTACTCACTTGGACCCCATCATACTGCTGTCATATTCCCCATCCAGTGTGTGTGGTTGATGGTGCTTACTAAATAGTTCTTCATCTCTTCCAAGGCACTTAAAATCACTAGTGTGCGTTGGACAAGCAGGCCTTCACCCAAAACTTGGACAAGTTGAAGCTAAGGTAGTAGCAAGCCCCTGGTGCAGGAGGAAGCAGTGTGCCTGGGACAATTATTTAACTAGCTGATTTTTGCTCCACCAATTCTCTGTGCCATTCTGGAAAAACCAAAACAGAACAAAAGTCTCTTTGCCTGCAGAGTGTTTAACTGAAAGCAGTCTTCTTGTAATGATAACTTTGGAAAAAGTGCAGGTAAGTTGGCCCATGTTTATGGTGTGAAGCTGTTCGATTCCCAGAGAATGGAGGTGTCAGTCCTGCTCCCTGCCAGCTGAGGCCACATTGTTGCCAGTTGGGCTGTAGAAGTTCCTGATGGATGAAGTGACAGACCATTTTCCAGGCTGCTGGGTAGTCTCTGAGATGGACTGCAGAATCTCCTTCTTCTCTTGATTTCTTTCAGCAATTGCCTATTGTGTCTGAAAACAGTTGCTCAGTTCTGCATCTTAATCATGGCAGGAACTGTAAAATAGGCTATTTTTGTCTTTCATTCTGCATTGCTGAATCTTGAATCTGGTGGAAGTTGGTAATTCTGCCTCCCTTGCTGGAGTTGAGATCCTGCACTTGCATCAGCGTTGGGTTTGGGAATCAAAGTGATGTCCATTAGCATCAGTCTGGGAGGTCAGGTGGTGGGGCTGTGAAGGCTCGATGGAATGGCATCTATGTGCTCGTCTGCTCACCCAAGATCCAACAATCTCCAGTGGCATGGGGTAATGGTGAGGGTCTTTCTGCGCTTTAGATTGTACTTGCTAGAGTTTACATGTGGTTGTAGACATCTTGTGTAATTACAGGGTAGTGCTGCTGCAGAGTGCCTGTCTATCCAGCATGTAACACAGCTGTCAAGGGTGAGGACTTGGCTTGCCACTGGACACAAAGGCATCCTGAGCTCCAGTCAGTTCAGGTAGTAACAGTTGTGTGCTGCTGCAGGTTTTTGTGGTGGTCTGAGTGTTGCTTATATTATTTTGGCCTAACCTCGCAGGGAAGCGGGACTTTTAAGTATGTTGCAAGAATCGTCAGTGTCCTGTGAAGCTGTTTAGTGATTGATATTTTTGAGCACAATTGGAAGCACAACTGTTACGGTAAGTGCAGTAGATCTTCAGTCAATCAGCATGCCTTCTAGGAGCCCTGGAAGCCCACGTGCAGAGCGGGTGATGACGCAAATCAGCATCCCACTTTGGAAGGCAGGTGGGAATGCTGGGGCACAGCTGGCCAGTTGGTAGAGCTCTCCCTGCCCTCTGGGCTGCTGGAGTTGTGTGAGGATTGTCAGCCTCATTAAAACATGCAAATGACAAGAAGTGTTTGTTTTAGTTTGATTCTTAATCCTCCTGTGTTTTTCACTACAGCTGTTGATGGGGTTTTTGCATTACTTGATTTGGACAAGATTCGGCTAAAAGAGTGTCTCGTTGGCTCTCCCTTCCCTGTTCTGCCTCACTACATTGTGCTGTTTGCATCTTAAACATCCCAGGGTGGTGTTTAAATCCAAATAAAAGGAGTTATCACAGCAATTAAAAGAAAATTGGGAAAGCGTTTTTGTTGTTCTTGTATACTGCCTTGTACGATGCCATGTTCATAGAAACTTCAACTATGGGTGGGTTAATACATGTTTTTTAGAAGTAATGAAATCAGAGTTTGGTGGATAACCACCTAGTGGTGATGGAGTAAAGTTCTTATCTGGTACTTGCAGGTACCTTGCAGCCTCTGAGAGCTCTGGCTGCACAGTGCAGGGCAGGCTCTGAGGTTTCCCTGAACGTTTGTTTTGGGCCTTTGTCTTTTGTTTTGTTTTCCATCAGACTGTACCACTTGCTGTGTGATTTGTGATGGGTCACTTCTAGCCTCTGTGACTACTGCTCAGTAAATGAGCAAAGAGTTGCTGTTTTCTTCTCCTGATAGCACCACAGCCATCACCAGCTGGCAGATGCTCGTGAAGTTAGGTCAGTGGGGCTCTACTGCCAGATGACTGTAGTTAAAAAGATATTTATAACCGAATAGAGCTTTTTAAAAAAAAATTATTTCTTGGGTATTGATTGATTGGCTTTTAGCTGAAGCCAGTACATTTTTTGGACAGATGAAAACCAGATTTTTTTCTGAGAATTCTTGTGTCTGTTTCCTTTAAGAATGCTTTTAATACTTGGCTCAAAGGAATTTAATTTTTTTTTTCTTCACAAGATGATCATTTTATAGCATGTTGTACATTAAAGTTAATACAGGTATTCAGAGTGTATGAAAGATTTTTTTTATATATATATACTTTTTAAACACAAAAATACCTTGCATGCCAACAATACCATCAGCTCATTCTCTCCCTTTACTTTATTCTCAGATCATTTAAGTTCTTTAATCTTTTACAGGTGTACTTTCTTACAGGATTCTAAGTCTATGGTTTATATTATAGTTTTATTTTCTTGGACAAATCTTAGCACAAGTACATTAAATATAAACTGGGTGAATGCAAAGTATAATAATTAATTAACAATTACTGTTTTAGTGGAGACATCATAGAAATAAGATATATGTGTATTTTAGAATGTCTCCTAAAATTTGAACAGGGGATAATTGCTGAAAGTATTGGAAGGATTTGAATATGAATCAGAGAAACACTAAATATGCAGCTAAATTGGGAAAAATGCAAAATAAAAAAGTGTGTGGCCATCATCATCCATGAGCATCATACCTCCATGAGGATTACCAGGGGCTTAGTGCAGAAGTTACTTGATGAAATTTGTCATGTAGTAGGCAAAAAGTCAGAGTAGATAATTGCAGTGGTCTCTTCTGGCCTTAAAAGCTATGAATCCAGTAACACCCACCATGTGTTTCCAGCAGTATAGGACACAAAAAGCGGGAAGTCCTTATTCTGAAGAGTTTGCAATCCAAACAAGATAGACACAGAATAAACAGGATGCGCTGGAGAACTCCAAAGAGGAAATGACTGGGATGTGGTTGTTTCTGAAAATGTAGTCTTTGTGAGAGCACTGGAGATTTATAACCTCTGGGCATCGTGTAAGAAATGACCAGAGAGGAGGACTATGAATTGGTGGGATAGTGCATAGAATGAAAAATGATGAAAGGCGGTTTATACATTGAGGGAAGAGGGCAGTGGAAAAAGACCACACGGATGGGCTAGTCGATGTCCTTGTTGGCAGAGAGGAGAATAATGAATAAAGGCTGCTTGGACCTTAAATACAGCTGACTTGATTTGTGCTTTCAAGACAAGGCTCTTGAGTGAGAGTTATTTATACTTGAAGATGTCTGTGGTCCAGTGGTGCCTGGTACCCAGGCTAGTGATGATGCTGAGCTTTCGTCTGCTCCTTGGCTCAACCCAGCACCTGTAGGCAGGACTAAGTGTAGGTTCAGACCCTGCAGATACAAAAGCCCTCTTACTGGTTAGCAAGGGGAAAAGATGGAAGGGATGACCATGTGTGCTGGGAATGGAAGTGGGTTAGGGACAGAGCGTTTAGCTCTTTTGAGCCTGAGCATCTGAGGCTGTGGTCCCATACCTAGTCTATGGTCCCATACCTAGTCTGTGGTCCCATACCTAGGCTGTAGCAACCCACTGTAGGAATCCTCAATCAAAAATTTACATCTCAATCCATTTTAATATTTAAGATGTAAACTGGGGAAAATAGGTGGCCTCTTCTGGACATGTATTGATTGAAGTCTTACAACAGCTGCTAAGTGGGAGCAGTGCATTTAATGCCGGCATTCCTTCTGTCTCTTGCCAGCATGTGCTGCCACAGGTATGCATGATTAAGTACCTACCTTGTAGATGCAGTCCTGGGTTTGTGTGCAAAGATCAGATGTGTGTGCATGGCCAGGTGTGAACTTGTCAGGGATCACTTGCCTCACTGGGACCTCTGGGCAGAATTACTGTCTGAATAATAAAGACCATTACAGTCTGTATTGTTCTGTTTAAAATATCTTTTAAATAGCAGGGATTCCACATGATGGATTCTTTTCTTCCATGTACATTGAAAGCATTTTAAAACTCATTTAAAAAATCATCCATATTAATTTTACTGTATGGATGCATTTTTTAAAAGTATGGAGAGCAGAGAAAGGAGATTTTGGGAGCATGCCATTTGCTGCCTCCAATCAAATGCCGAAGTTTGTTAGCAGATGAGGCTCTTGGATATCTTCTCAGTGGTCAGGGGGTTCAGAGCGGTTTCTGCCTCACGATGCAGAATGTGAGATTCCTCTGGGTGCTGTAAATCTTTTACATTTGCAGAGGGATGGATTTTTTAAACTGGAAGAGATGAGCAGTAACACGAACATGCCCCCCCCTTCTCCTTTCTCCTTTGGATGTTGAACACACTCTTGGTGACTTGCAGAGATGGGAGAAACTCCAGGGACAACCAGGAGCGAGTAGGCATGAGTTCTGCAACCGTGATGGGAGATTGGTGAGAGCTCGATGGGGTGATGGCCAGAAGATAATTTTCAGACACCATAATAGTGAGGATGTTGGGTCTCTTAGCAAATACTCATGAGGAACTACTCCACAAATGTATCCGTGTGTATGTGCAGGCAGGGGAGATTTAGGTAAATAGATCCTGAGGGCAGTCTGTGAGGTCTGCCTTGTGTCTCCAGTAACAAGTCTCTGGTTGAGATGAATCATTGGGATCAAAAATCACATGATGTGTGCTTTGACATTGTGGTTGTTTTCTCTTGCTCCATGTTGGCACCATGAGAGAGACCCTATCCACATAGTATTTATTTGTTTGTTGACCTGTACAAAAATTGATTAAATTCCAACCATTGTTGATCATAAGTACTAAATTATTTTGCCAGATCTTTTTTCCACCCATTAAAATAAGTGAAATACTACATTATTTTTAGCAGGGCCTATTGTGACAGGATGAAGAGTAATAGTTTTAAACTAGAGGAGGGTAGGTTTGTACTAGATATAAGGAAGACATTTTTTGCAATAAGAGTGGTGACAGAATGGAGCAGGATGCCAAAAGTGGTGGTGGATGCCCCATCGTTGTAAACATTCAAGGTCAGGTTGGATGGGGCTCTGAGCACCCTGATCTAGTTGAAGATGTCCCTGCTTACTGCAGGAGGGTTGAACTAAATGACCTTTAAAGGTCTTTTCCAACCCAAAGCATTCTGTGGTTCTGATTCTATGATTATTTATGGTTTTGCTCCCTCATTGCAGTGGGGAATATGGTTATCTAGTATCTGCTGATCTTTTAAAGTCCTACACTCTGAAAGACCATACGATTGAAGTGCCAACTTGGTCTTAATTCAAAATTTTGGATCAAGGTCCCATTGCATTGCCCTCTTGTGCAAGGGGGGGGACTTATGTTTCTGTGGGACCTCTGTTGAGTACATGGTGTGGATGCTGCTGACAGCAAGAGTGATGGGGGATCCCCTTCTCTGGCTTCCAGTTGCTTGGCAGAAGAAACAAAAGACAAGGAGTAAGCTAAAACAGGGCCTAGATTGTCCTCAGAGCACTGGAGAAGAGCATCGACCTGGTTATGGTTCCTTAGCTAAAGGGAGAGCATTTGTCTTTTTTGGCAAGGTCAAAAGTCCCATGAAACTGGTCATACCAATCCTTCTGCTTTTTGCTAGAAAAGCAAAATTCAAATGAGACTTGCTATCTGCATGGTTTGTATATTTAGGAGTTGCGTTAATTATCCTCATTAGCTTCGTTTCTTGAAAGAAATGCTCTTGATCTTACCCCTTGTGCCAGAAATACAATCTGGAACGAGTCTTATGAAAATAAATAGCACATTGATAAGATTCATGCAACAACTTCTGAGTACTCTGGTTCAGCAGCATCTGTCACTGTGACTGTTCCTGCCTCGTCTTGTTGGGACCCTTCAGATTATTTTTGTTGGACTTCAGCTGGTAGGAGCTACCATTTAACAAGGCAGTCCACATGGTTAAGAGGTACTGCTCTTCCTGATAATATTTGGTGCAGCTTACACTTGTCAGACACTGGAATCTATTTACTGAATTCTTTTCAGACAAGTCGTTTTTGGCACTTTGCAAAGTTTCCTTCCATGTGTCCTTACTGGCTAATTTATTCAAAAAGGCTCAGCTCCAAATACACGAGACAGTATTTTCAGTGTTTCCTACTGTCTGGACAGCACTGTCTTTGGAGAATTCATGCTCCCTCTCTCCTTTATGCCCTTAATTTCCTTCAGTAAATGCATGATGATGTGACACAGACAGTCTATATACTTACATTAAATGACATTCTATTGTAAGGGGTAAATGGATCTCCACTGATAGCCTCTCCATCGGGAAACACCCGATAAGCTCATTGCATCAATACATTAAATACAGTCCAAGTGCCTTTGACAAATGACATCTCCAAATTTCCTAGTCCTTAGTGATTCCTCTAGCCCAGAGGATACAGTGAATTAGCTGATCTAAATTGAATTGTCCTAAACATCTAGATTATTTCTAATATCTAAACCAGTAGCAGAAACAGAGGAAAATTGTAAGGAGAAAGGGATGGAAATTATAGGGTATGCAATAAGAGAGGTTTTCAGGTCTGAAGGGCAGTTGTTTCCATTTAGTCTGACCTTGTGTATAAAAAGAAGCTGTAGACCTGCTTGAATGACATTTGAAACATGTAATCAGTCTGAGCTGTGGGGTGGGATTTTTGTTCTCTATTAGTTTGAACATCATAAGCAGCTCAGATATCTATCTGTGTGGCTCTCAGCATCACAGAACCTGATTGTTCATGGCGGATTAATGAGATATAAAAAATTAAACTAAGGAAGTGCTTTTGATCTCCTTTACAATCTAGGAAATAAGGCTCAGAGTTCCCCATTTCCCTGCCCGTGGAAACTGCTTAATTTGAGCGAGAGTCACATTAAAACTTGTAAGTACCAAAAAGTACTTATGTGCTCTACAGCACGGAGCTCTGTCCTGTCCTACCACCAGGCATGCTTTACAGCACGGTTTCAGTCTGTGTTTTCCAGGGCACCTCAGCTGCTTTGCAGCACATGCTCCATGCCAGTGCCCTTGTGATTGGGTTGGGAAGCTTGGTGCTGATCTCCTGCCCAGACCTGCTGTTGTAATTCATGAGCTGCATGTTCTTAGACTTAATTCCCTGCGGGTCTGATTGGTGAGGTGATCTCTGGGTGTGCCAACCAGTCATACATATATGTGCAACAGGGACTATGTGCAGGTGAGTCCTTGTGGCCACTCTTGAATTAAAAAAAAAATGATTGGAGAAGGTCACACCTGGTTTTCTGTGCAGTAGCTCTGTAGTTTGGGCACTTGCTTATGGACAATTGCATGGGAGGACATTGTTAAAACCTGAATCCAAATGTTTTTCATAGAGTAGATTTTTCTTTTTTATGAGAGGAAAGCTAGATGATTCCTATTAATTAGTTGTTGATGTTCCTTTGTTGCATCCGATCTGACTGATGACTCCTTGACCTATATTGAGACCTTTGACGATGAAGATTTTCTTGTCAAAAACAAGTTTTTGTTTCTTGGGAATCAGGTCAGTGGATCATTTAGGGAGGAAACAAAAGCTTTTGAATTTAAGAAACTCCTCCAAAGGTGTCTTGTTTTTCAGTAGGTGATGTCTTAGCCAGGTAGCATGTGTTACTAAATCTGTCTTTTGGGTTTGGTAATCCTTGTGAGATCCTACTAGTCAACCAGGTTTGAGTTTGAAGAAAAACAGGCAATTAAGTGGGGAGGCATTGGTTTCACCTGTCTACCACAAAGAGACAGTTGATGTCCTCCCAGTAAATTATAGCTTGCAGGAGTCAGTGATTCATCTTTGCAAGCACAAATGGGAGAACACTTGTTTGGCAAAAGCAATACTCAGGCATGTTTGCATACTTATTATTTTCCTGTAGAAACTCAGGAGCGGATTAACACATGGTGTTTCTCCCGAAGCCTCCAGAGAACCCTTTCAGAGGGAAACAGGAATGTTGTGTTTCTCCTCCCTTTCCCTCGGTTGTGGCCATGCTTTCTCACCCTGCCCTGGTGCTGCTGCCAGTGTTTCTGTGGGCACATGGTCAAACAGGTCAAGGACGTAATGCTGTGGAAAACAAATCCCCCATGCTACACTCCCAGGTTAGTTTTTCACAGAATAGCCCAGGCTGAAAGGGACCTTGAAAGAAAGGGAGCCTAGATGAGATTATCTAGCACCCTGCCCAATCACATCTTGGAAACCTGCAGCAATGGGGACTCTCCCACATCCCTAGGAAGGCTGTAATTTTAATTGCATCACTTGCCTGATTTGCTGGTGAAGTGGCTCTGTGTACTGTGGTGCAAGCATGTGGATGGGAGTGCAAAAGCATGTAGGCACACCACCATGGTGGCATTGATTGACATTGTCCTAATCCTGCTTCTGCTCTCAGCTCTGACATGGATTTGCTGTATGGCCTCAAGCAGTCACCTTAATTCCATCGCAGGTTTTTCCATGGCACAACGGGGATAATGCTGGTGACCTGTGTGGAGCATGGGGATGCATCAAGCTTTAGGTAATCCATTTTAGCACGTGGATTAATAAGGGATGAGAGGTGATCCCAGTTTGTTGGTGAAATACTTGTTTGTTTCTCCTGTCCTCGTGGCTCTGGGGCCACCAGGGAGCTCTCATCTGTGTAGGGTGTACACTCACATCACTTCCCAGTGCAGGGACTGGTGTAACCTGGAGCAGCCTGGGCTGTCAGTTATGGCCCTGTGAGGACATGAGGTGCAGACTTGTTTGAATGGTGTGCCCTGGTGAGAAGGACATCATGGAAACTCTACATGTTCCTGAAAGTAAGTGTGGCTGTTGTGAAAATAGCCACAACAAATTGGATTGAACTTAAGAGGAAAGTACTCTTATTCACTGCTGAGTGATGAGCAAAGGGAATTTTGGCCTGTGAATATCATGATGTGATTTATTAGTAATCACTTCCATAGCATTTCTCATTTTTAGATCTTAAGTGGCAATTAGTATGAAGGCGCGAAAGTATTATTCTTGTTTTATTGAGGCACAAAAACATCAAATGACCTGCTGCAGGGCATTTCATGAGTCAGTGGTAGGGTTGGGCAAAATGCCTGCTTTGAGAAGGATAATTTTTGTACGATTGGTTTGTGTCTGCTGACGCCCGTTCTGTATGTGATTTGTTTAATAATTGTGAACGTGACTTGAAATTTTATGGAGTTGTTCACTGATGATGGGTCTGACTGTTGCCAGGACTTGCTGACAGTAGAGGCTAATTCATGCTAATCTGTAGACTTGGTATAGTTTAATCCAATTCTTCTCAAGTAACATGTTTCTCCTTTTACATTCTAGTGCCCATTTTTGTTGCTTTATTTAATGATTAGGTACCTGTGCATTTTAATAGGAAATATGAAAAACTCTTCAACCCTTGGCAGCTCTATGGGTGTCCTAGCTGTTGCTAAAGTAGTCTGCTGCCTTCCTGAAGATCGAGCTGGTTTTCCTCCTTGTCAAATTAAGCCAGATAATTAAATCTCCCATTTTAGTCATAGCCTGCATTTTTAATTCTGTAACTGAGCTCAGCCTGCCAGAGAAAGTTCTCCATATTTCTCAACACAGCGGATCCCTAGTAAACATAGCATTAAATCCAATCCCATGCTGCTTCTCTGTATTCCTTTTTCTTTTCTTGACCTGGTGTTATGCTGGGTGTTTCCTGTGCTAATAGTTATTTTATTTAAGTGCCAGATGCACTGTGATTATACTTTTAGCTCAAAGTATAGGGAGGGTTTTTTAAGTGTTAGATTTAGATACATGTACTTGATATTTAGAGTACAAGCACAAAGATGTTTTGACTGAAGCTGCCTAGACCCAATTTGACAATCAAATAAAAAGCTGGAGGTTTCAGGAGTGAAATGGCAACATCTCTTCAGCAATACTAATCGGTTTCTCGCTTCTGTATTCATTGCATGTCCTTTGTTTGATGGTGGAAGCTTTTAAATCAGCCATTGCACCTTACCTGAAGGATGTTTTGCAGTTGCTGAGTGTAAATGTAGGGTATGACGTGACAAGGAGCTGAGCTGAGGAACTTGCAGCCTGATGGGGCTTCACACAGTGATACTTGATGACTTTGATATACCAGACAAAATTTGAAGGGACTTACAAATAGTCTTCACTTCATGGGTAAAGAAATTACAGACTGCTCTTCCCGTTTGAATGCTCACCTTGAACTGATACAGAAATGGGGAAGAGTGAGGACTTCTGAACTGTCTTCTTCTCCATACCTGTAGCCTCTTAGCATCTCCTTATGCAAGTTGCTTTTGAAACTAGATTCAAACAGTTCTTTACTGGTTTCGTTTTCGGATGAATTTGCTGTGTGAGAGGGGCAAAGCTGTACACAAGAGAGTACGTAAATGGAGATGTGCAAAAAACCCCATGTATATTTGGATTGCTTTCTAACACTTGAAAATGAAGACTCAAGATTCCTTAGTTCTTACTTGAGTTCTTTGCTCAGGTCAAACTGGGGCCATGAATAAACAGTGTTGGTAGGATTTTTCCATGTCTGTACAAAAGAGACAGTGCTGTCAGGAGAGCACATTTTTGAGCAGCAGTCATTCTTTGTCTTGTGTTGGATTGTTAGGTGTAACCTCTGGCATTTGTGTTGTTACTGGAGCATCTAGAGACCTCATCTGGAGTTACTGTTGTTTGTGTGTGAAAATGCTTTGGTATGAATCCTCACATTAAGGCCATGGGAGACCTGTTTGTGGGCAGGTATTGCTGATCAGTAATATTGGATCTGTGTGTGCCGGGATCACCTCACACTTCCAATTTGATACAGATCAGGTGTGGACATTTGTTAGACTATCCAGTGTACATAATTTACACTGGATTCATGCCATATGAGGAAGGACAGATGATACCTGGCATCCTGGCCTTATGACTCTCAGCCTATAGCTAAGCCTTCAGCTTTTTTTGGGGGGGAGGGGGCTGTTAACCTGACAGGAGCTGCAGTAGCTTGGCCCTTTGCATCCTGTGGTTGACACAATTTTAACCCCATTTTATGGGATCTAAGACTAGATTTCCTTGTCTTGCTAAACCATGGCCCAAAGAGCAGAGTAAATTATGCTGTGGACAAGTCCATACACTTGTGGTTGAAGTGTACAAAGCCAGCTTGGACACTTGAGCCTGCAACGTAGGCACATCTGAGATCTCTGTATCATAGTGTTCCCAGCTCCCGTTTGTGTCATCGGGAGCACTTTACCACATCAATATGACAATGGCTGTGATAGATGGGGGTTTGTGTATGTTTATTAGTTCTCATTGATTACTGTCTGTTCTGAAGACAGATTATTAATTAGCACAACAAATTGCTTGAGAAGGGGTGTGCGTAGGGAGTGGTGCTGATACTGTCTGCTGTCACGTCTGGAAGAGATTCAACAAGGGATACAGCTGTCTGCCATTTAGTTAAGAATGAGGTCGGGTCAATGGTGCAAAGTGAGACTTCTTGTCTAGTAAAGGAAAAAAAAAGAGACTTTAGAGCAAGGAGAGAAGCACAAATAAGAAAGCCAAAAAATCTCCCAGTTTTTAGGATGTTGTTCCAAATGGGCAGTGCTGTTAGAGCTGGCTCCTGTGTTATGTGTGTTGGGAGAGAGATTTCAAACAACTGTGTCAGTATCTCATGCTGTTTCTTTCCAGATTTTTTTTTTTAAAGGAATGCTGTTTTCTCCCTCTCCACTTATTAACTGTTTTTGGTGAGAAAAATCCTCAGCGCAAATCAGTAGCTCCAAAAAAATGGTTGCCAACTGTAATTTTAAATGATTAGATGCTGGGAATTGATTTTTTGCTTCCCACCAATGGTGATGTCAGGGCTGGGGGTACAGTTTGGAGATATTGTAGTCCTTCAGTCAAGGGAAGCCCTCATGCCTGGTTATTCAAGGATACAGGGAAGAAAGCTCCTGAAAAAGCCCTGTCTGTATATGTGCTGCTGCAGTTGTGCAGCACAGCTGTACCAGGTGCTGCCTAGAAGTGACATTCTGCCAGCCAGGGATTATCTGGGCTATAGAACTGAAAACTTCTGGGGCTGGACTGTACTGTGGAGAAGAGAGACGATGGGGAACTCCACGGGGGGCTTTTTTCCACTCTGAATTTTCTGCAAGAGAAAGGCAGACCCGAAGCATAGCTGGGACTAATGGGATCTTGAGCCTAACTTTGGAGCTTTCCCCTGCATCTGCAGTAGACTGACCAAAGGTCTGCTCTGAAGTTGCTTGATATCAGGGTGTGTCATTGATTTGTTCTGGATGGTGGCAGTACCTCTGACTTCACTGCAGTTTTCAAAAAAGGAGGGGGTTTGTGTTTTTCATCTGTTGCAAAATTGTGTTGACTACATTGTTGCTAAATATTCTTCCCTGATTTCTGTTGAGGAGAAAGGCTAATCCAACTTTTCTTTAATTTGGACACTGGTAACTTTCTTTCTATTCCTTCACAAAAAAATCTGGAGTTCTGATTTTACAGAATTAGAGGTGAAATTTAGTTCTAATATTTAGAGCTAAAATTCTACCATTTCAGTTATACAGACACTGTTCATGTCACGCTACAAAGAAAAGGCAAGAATTTGAGCATGTCCCTGTAGTTACCAAATTCTTACCATTGTGGATAAAATCGAAGGGAGGAGGAAAAGCCAGACCAAGCTGGAGGATGATCAAAAGTCCAAAAGGTCTCAGAAGCCCGTGTGCCTGGGAGAGTTTAAAAATGGGACACCGATGTCAAAGTCACTTTGGTGCTTTCAGATATGCCATCCCCAGAGTTCAAAGGACCCCAGAGCTGCAGATGAAGCACGCTGAACCTGGGAATGGCGTGGATTTGGAACAGTTTATAACTGCAATTTGTCACTTCATTTTCTGTTGTTAGTGTCATGCAATTAAAGTCATGGCCATTGAGCTAAAAGATGAGGGCATTTGATTGGATTTTGGGATCTGTAATCGCTGCTGTGATATTGCTGCCTGGAGGCTGGGACTTGCAAACCGCTCTTTCCAATAGGAGGATTATAGCTGAGGAGGGAGTACTGGGTTTAAAGAAAGAAAAGTTTAAAGCTGTCATATAGTGGTTTCCACTCAGATGAAAAAGCAGAGGATTATAAAGCTTTTGTAAAAAATAGTAGAAAAAACCCCATAGCATTGTTAGAGGATTCACAATGAAAAAGTTGCTCTCGGGGAAAAAAATCTCTTGGGACTTGTGATGTGAAAGGATGATTCCCCACAAATATGGGGTGAATGTGAGCTCCCGAAAGGCATAGCAGGCAGCTCTCAGGGCTGTGCAGCTATGAAATTTTGCTCCTGAGAGAGGTTTTCTCAGGTAGACCGGTGGCTGAGATGCCGTGGTGTGGGGCTGCTCTCAGTACTCCTCACAGCAGTGTAGACACTCTCTGAGTGGGCTCAGCCTAAGTCCAGGGATATTATGCACTTTGTGGCTTGGTTTTTTTTTTCACTAAGTGTGTTTTGGACCCTAATGCTTTATGCAGAATGGTCTCTCCTTCTGTCATTGTTGAGGCTTGGAGATATTTTTTGCAGCTGGAAGGGTGTCCATGCTGCCTTAGGATGGGTGCTGGGCATAGAGGACCGATGGCTGGGGAGCAGAAGTGAGGAAATGAGATGGAGAATATGAAAACTCAGAGGTGTTTGAAGAATATGGAGAAATAACATCCTTCTTTCCATAATTCCCTGATGCTGCCTTAATCCATCACATTGAGAAGGGACTCAGTTGCTCATTTCAGACCCTTTCTATGCTCACATGCATTGAACTTGGTGTGCTGCAAGGTGCTAGCCAAGTGGCAGGGTGCTCAGGTGAGCCAGGGAAACCCAGGCTTGTTTCCTTGCCCTTTCAAGGCCTTTTTTGATGCTTTACCCAGGATCAGTTGGGGCCTGACTTTTGTAAAAATCAGTGGTACTAAGGCATCTGAGGGCTTTTCACTGTTGTGCTCCTTTGGTTCTCTGGCTGAGTAGTCTGTGTTTGACTTGGATCAAAACATGAAGCAGTGTCAGAGGCTCCAGTACTCCCTGATAAGGGCTGATGTATTTAGTCATGGTAACTGTAAAACATCTCTGTTTTGTGATTAAATTTGATTTCTGTTTGTGGTAGGATTTTAAAATACCACCTTTGTAAAAACAACTTCTTTCAGGAACGCCTGTGCCTTGGGACATAAGGATTTAAGGATGCCTGTAGAGCATTGTGAACTGGAAGGGTAGTGGCTGTAAGTATTCGTTGTTAAAGAAGGAAATGTTTTTTCACTGATTGGCAAAAATGAATTTAATGAGATAAAGCTGGGTCAGACTACTGCATAACACATGCAAGGCCAAGCGATAACCCCTGGTGTAGAATGCACATATGTGCACATCTAGTTTTGAGATGCAAAACTAGAAGTTGATGCTTTGCTAAATTCTTTCCCGGTGCTAATTGAATTACTGGGGGATGGTGAAAACCTGTTTAAAGACTATTGAGGAGCAGCAAGAGCAGCATGGCTTAACGACCTGAGCCAGATGGCTTTGCCAGGCATGGTATTTCTGAAGAAGCTGGAGTTGAACATGTCCATGGGAACCTGCAGAAGGTCTCAGAGTTTACATGGACCAGGTAATAGGGCAGGTTGTTAAAATCCTTGAGGATGCAGGAATGGATCAGTTGATACCTGCCTTCATGCTGCTGGCAAGGAAGCAGCAACATTGACCCAAGCAAACCCGAACCCTGTGCTTTGCTTCAGACCAGGGATCACTGCTGCACAGCTGAAAGTGTGGGGTTTTTTGTTATTATTTGTATTCGGCTTTTAAAATACAACTGCTTTGGACAGAAACGTTATAGCCTGAGTCTGTATCTCCAAGGACATTAGTCTGTTGAGACACTTGGCAGAAGTGCAGAGTATCTGAATGCGGACTAACTTGCTTTTTCATTTTATAAACCCTTATGTAAACACATTGTTTGGATCATTGGGAGTCGATTGTTTAACTTTTCTCTCTACGGTTTGAAAAACAACTGAAAAAAAAAACCCAAAAGGAAAAAGAAACAAAACACTACTTATTTTCCTGGTGTGTCTTTATAACACTTTCCAAATGTAAAAGCCTCTTAAGATATGGAAAAGCAGCAATACTATTTATACTGCCTTTATGAAAAGACTGATCAAAGGAGCACAACTGTGCTTGGCTTTATTTAACATCGATGACTGCATTAATGTCAGGGTGCTTATTATTTTATTGAATTCAAAAGTTGTGGACTCTGCAAAGTGTAAAGCTGGCTAAGGCTCTGGTGTGTACTTGATTTATATCGTATTAATCTGCTGCGCTATCACAACATGTTTTGTGCTCTGATGGCTTTATTTCTTTGTCAGTCATTTGGAAAGTTTACTTTCTGTTTGGGGCTTGTCTGTCCTTTTCTTCTTTTCTTCTTTTTGTATTTTCTTTTTTTAAATTTTTTTTTTTAACTCTGCTGAAGGGTGTTGAGAATTGGGAAGGTTTGACCTTGCTGGGAATGCTTGAGTTTTCCTCCATGGTGGAGAGCTAATCCCAGCTGGGTTCAGCTGAGCAGCCAATACTCCATGTGCACAGGTGGAAAGGGGTTAAGAGACATTCCTGTGCCCTGACTCATCGTGCCCAGCTGCTTTGGTCAGCCAGCTTTCTTGGATGCTAAAAAGGTTGTGAAGAGGCCAAGTGAAAACAGACCCATGAAAAAGCCTCAACAGATGAGGGCAGTTTCTGCTGATTCCCCTATGGGCATGATACCTTGTACCACAATGTTTTGATGTTGTGTACACATATGGGGCAGAGCATGAGGTCAGTGCCCTACTGCCTGGGCATGGTGGGAGAGGAGGATACAGCAAGTGTGTTCAGATGGGTAATTTAAGGGCTTAATACTAAAATGGTTGTATACCAACAAGCTGCACAGCTGGTTAAAGCCTGACTTGAAGGGGTGGATCAGATCAGATCCCAGACCAGAAATCTGACTAAAAAGCTTTACACGGGTTTTTATGAGTGCTATTGTCTCTCTTTCTGCATACATGGTAGGGACATGGCTTTTGTTCTGTCCTGCAAGCCGTGGCTGTGGATGGGAACAGGCAGCATGGTCCAGCTCTGAATATTGCTGGCATGGGACAGCAGCCTTTTGACATGGCATAGTTCAGCGTTTTGTTGTTGAGATTTCTCCTTTTGTAACTGCTGGTCACGTTGGTGGTGAAAGCAATGCTGCTTTTAAAGCAGGAAAAAGCAATTCTTATAGGCTAGGCAAGTTTGAGATATTTGGATGTTCCCACGTTCTCTGGACTCCAGAGGTTGGCTGTGATTTCCCTCCCCTGAGATGGTCACACGCTTCTCAGTTTACAAATCAGGTATTGCTTTTATTACTTTTATTTGTTTACCAGGGAGAGTCTCTCTCCTTTTCTTCTTTCCTCTAACTGCCTTTTACCTAGTCATAGTTTGATCTTGCTACCTGCTTGGAAGTAAAGATGATGTGTGAGCCTGAAAATAAAAAGGCGATTGATTCTTTCCTGGTCCCCTCTTGTACAGGCAGGTTTGGGTGGCCGTGGGCATGGTGGGTCTCCTACTTTTAAATCAGTGTTGGCCGCTTTGCAGAGCTCTTATGCTGTTGGTACTGACTTCAGTGAGGGCAGGGCCTGGTTCATCCACAGCCTACCTACATCAGCCCTGGTCAGATGATCTGGAGATGCTTAAGAGTTTCTTAATTTCCTAACACTGAAAAGGCTGGTCTGAGCAAAACTGGCAGGTACTTCCAGTAGCACTTAATTGTAGCATGCAGGATCCAGTAATTTTCCCATTACTCACTGGGGAGCAGAAATGGTGGTCAGGACCCTGGCAGAGCCACAGGTGTCCGTATTTTATTTTTTTGTGTGTGTCACATCTTTGCAGTGGCCCTTTGAGACCACAACACTTTACAGTTCCATACTCACACCTTGCTTGTCCTCCTGCAAGAGGATTAAAGGGCAGTCCTGGGCACTAGGAGCTGCAGGTCCTGCTTCTGGTGCTCCTCAGATAGTGTCAAAGCTGCAAGATGGAGCTGAATTTCAGGGATGCAGGTTGTGTGCGGTCTTGACTGCTGCAGGGTGGTGCATGTCCAAAAGCTGGGCTTGCCCTCAGTGTTTGCAGTGGGGTACTCAACAGCAAGTGCCAGGAAAGGCTCTGATTTTCCAGCTGTATCCTCCTTGCACTGGTTTGGTATAAGAGATTAATTCACTGTCGATGCTGTGAGGTCTTGATTTGGACTAATTTATTTCACATTGAACTTATTAAGTGCTCTCTGTCATGCATATTTTTGACCAGCAGTGAGAAACCTCTGTGATGTGGGTGCCAAGCATGTGTTAGCAGACATTGAGTAGTGTGTAAAAGGGCATAATGGGATGAGTGGGGGTACCCTTGCCAGCTCCTAACTTCCCCTGAGTTTCCACTGCAGTCTTCACCGCTCATTTGGGGATGAAATGCAGGGTCTGGCACACGAGTCTGCAGGGGTGATTGACCCCTCTTGGAGGTGTCATCAATGATATAGAGCAAGTGTTCAACTGCAGTCATCATCTCCATAGGTTAAGGACCTCCGTTTTGAATCCTTACTGACGGGGTCAGTAAATGTACTAAAGAAATTAGTAAACTGAGTAAGTTATTAAATCAGTAAATCTACTAGGGATTTAGGGTCTGCCCTCCCTTCACTGAGTTTTGAGTAATGATGATTATATATGAGTTTAAACTGCCAAGTTTGGACTTGTATTCAAACTGCTACTCAAGCCTCATGTCCTGGCTTTTAGTTTCTAGTGCGAATATAATACATGAGGATTAATAAATGTATATTGGCGAGGGTAAATAGACTTTTAAATATGGTAGATATTAGTGAGATACTGGCGTGTTCTATTAACAGTTCCGTTTCAAATATATGCTTAGTGGTCTTGATATTTAGATAAAATTTAATATACCAGGGGAGGTGTCAAGCATTTCACATGCGGCAAATAGCTTTTGTGACCCATTTCAGAGAGAGGTGGAAGTTTATGGTGGGGGCTACTGGGCAGTACTGCTGAGACCCCATCTCTGCCTTCCTGTTCAAAGAACTGACTTAGGAGAATATAGAAGGAAAATAGAAGGAGTATATTAACTAAGCTCAAACATGAAACTGAAATGGCACAAAATATATCAATAAATTTGTTGGGATAGCTGTTTTCTTTCAACTCTCAGGTAAGTCAGCTGGCTGTTGCTTTGTTGAAGGCAAGTTTCTCTAGGTGGTAAATTTGGCCTCAGTCCCTTCAGGGTTTATGTTTTTTTTATTTCTTAGATGGTGAAAGTAATCTCTCTTGTAAACTGAATTTTGCCTGCAGCAACTATTCGAAAGCATCAGCTTTGAGCATGGTCCAAAGCTAATTAAATCAAAGAGTATTGATTAAACAGTTGTCTTCATACTTTGGCTTTGTGTTCACCTTACTTGAACAAGGAGCTGCCTTGCTTCCCCTACGTCCACTTATGTATTTAGGAGAAATAGAGAAGGAAAGAAGAACTTTTGCCTCTTTTCCCTTGCAAAAAATGTTAAAATACTGGAGGGATTGAGCTAAAAACTTTTGGAGAGTGAGGAAGATACATTGGGATATTGAAGGGGCAGGAACATCTGGAGAGCAGACAACATCTTCCTCTGCTGTTTGCCAGCACATTTCTGTAGGGTTCTTGCCAAAAAGTTCCCCAAAGTGAGGGGCTTTAGTCAGAGCCAGTACAAGGAGGGCTTTGTGTGAACAGTGCTGCCCCTTGTCCCCTCTTGCCTCCTGGTGACACAGGCAGCTTAGGCCAGCTCTGTTTTTGGGAACATGTAGAGTCTTGCATCAAAAATGCAGTAACTGCTTGGTCAAATGAAACATGAGTTTGCAAACATATCCTGGTTTGAGTTAGAACCAAACCAATTCTGTTCAGTGATTTTACTTTTCAGCTCAGTTTCTTCTCACTACCTGCACTTTCTGAAGCTCACAGCATGTTTTCGCAGTGTCTGCTTCTAGCAGTGATAACGCTCCATGTTTAGAGCTCCTACCAAGGATTGGTGTGTGCAGACTAAGGTCACTGCTAAATCTTGTGTGCCACATCAGAGGAGTGTAGAAAGTGAAAGGCTGCACCTGCAGGGAGGGGTGGACAGAAGAGGGGACCCTAAACTGACCAGCAATGGATTCCATCCCATATACGTCATATTTAATATAAAGCTGAAGGATCATGAGGGTCTTGTCCCATCTGTTCCTCTTCTTCAATGGCCAACATCTAAGGAGGACTCCATCCATTCTGCCTTCAGTCCTGATCTGTGTGCTACTGAACCAGGCTCCTGAACCCAGCTCCCATCTGCTGCTGAGCCTGGTCTGGGATTTCCCCAGTGCCTGCTCCACAGCATCAGTGGTGATGGTGATGTAACTGCCACTGGGGGGCTTGGGTTCAATGCTGATTTTATATATATTTTTATATATTCCATTTTATTATTATTATCTTCATTAAAGCTGTTTTAGCTTTCTTTTCTAATCTGTACATCTCTCTCATTCCCTTTCTCTCCCCTTTGGGAGGGGAGGGGGGCCAACAGAGATCCGTAAGTCTCTCTGTCCCTTTTTCCCTTTCTCATCCCCTTTTTTGGGGGGGGAAAGAGGGATTAACATAGAGTGTCTGTTATAGGTCTAGTGAACCGACCCTAAACTTTGACAAAGCAACGTGATGAGATGACAGATCTGGTACTGGTTCACCGATGGAGGTGATAAAAGGCTTTGTGTTTTACTGCAAGGCGTATATGCATTTTATGTATCTAAAGGATAGGCCCAAAATCCAGTGGGATATAACAGATTTAATCAAACTTTTGGAGTTTGGTAACCATTTTGTTAAGTTATCCTATAACTTTTTTTAATATCTATATCATCCTGCATTACATGCCAGGTATTGCATCTTTCAGTATCTTAAATTTAACAGCTATTCTGTAAAGCATCTCCAGACCTCAGACTTTGACCTGGCACCTGAACTGACAGGTAACTAAAACCATTCCCCCAGCACATCGCAGAATTTTGTCCATTAATATTACATACCATTTGCTTCTAATATATGTTACGTATGTGTGGGTGCTGTAGTATCTCAGTCATGTTTATGACTTCATCCTGGTCTGATGCATAAAACATATGGTACTTGTATGGCATCCATATGAGGAGAGTTTATGCATTGTATCTGTGTATGTATGTGTTTCTATATTTGAGTAGTGTAAGAGCAAATATTCCAGCCAACAAAAAATTGTTCATGGGAGAGTAAGTGCTACCATATTTCAGAGTAAAGGCTGTAGCAAGCTAATTTTAAGGTTTTGCATATAACAAGCTAATTTTAAGGTTTTCCATGTAACATATGAGGCTGTTAATAGTGCCTTGGCATCAGCATAGCACCAAATAAAAAGGAGGGGATTAACAGGTGCTCATCCTGTTGTTTTGGTATTTTTCTAGGGGTTTTTTAATACTTCGCTCCTGGTGAAGTAGGCTGGTGTCATCATTGTCATGGAAATGGGGCAAGATGGTGATTAAGGTGGATGTGGGTCTTTTGCTTCTGGGATGTATGTGACCACTGAAGCATCTGTTATTGTTGTGCTTGGTGGCAATTCGTTATTATCTGATGTGTACAACATCATGAGCACAACAAATGGAGACTGTGTGTTTTGATGCTTCTCATCTGACTAAATGCCAGCAAAGAGGATCCACAAATTGGCTTTATCTGTGAACATAAGAGCCTTTAGGTAGGGTTGGAGGGAGGAATATTTCTGTCTTCAAAAAAGTTCCTATTATGCTGAATTGCTTTAATTTGGGGGAAACCCCCCCCCCACTTCCTTGCTGCATAAGGTTGGTATTTAGTAAGAAGCAAGTGGAAGCTGGAAGTCCCTGGGGCAGTTGTTGCTGTTCTGGGTGGTGTTGTTGAGGGCTCTTGTTCTGCCTGGTGGTGGGGACAGTCTTGTACCTCCCAGTGAACGGCAGCATGTGTCCAAAAAAAGACCCTGTGCTCGTCTTGGCAAAGCTTCCCAAGGGGCTGTGAAGGAGCAGACGTGGCTCTGAGCCATCACTGCACCCGGGGAAGGAAATCCTGCTCTTGCAGGGCAGGTGGCAAAGTGCCCATTGACTTTTGGGGAGGGTGAGAGGTTGTCAGGGTTTTGCTGCTGGAGATCTGGGTGGATTAGGACAGCCTTAGGGCTGCTGTGGGGTTGCAGTGACTGTTTGGGGAAGATTGAAAATAGCAGTACATTAAAGTGCCCGTGGCAGAGTTGCTTGGCATGCACATCTATAGCTATTATTCTCTGGCACTGCATGTGGGCTGTCTAAAGCCCTTCTGTGTTGCTAGAGGAGCAGAAATGTCCTGCTACAGGGGTGTGATCCAGCCCCCTGCTTGTCCAACAAAGAAATTCTTGTCACTAAACAAAAAGCTTTCTTAAGGAATATATAGATGCCCAGAGTCTGAATTTATGCTTCTCTCCATGAGATGAGTTACTGCACTGTTTTTTAATAGGACGCCTCTGGATTTATGTGGCTGCTGCCCAGATTAAACTCTGATCCAGCGCGTGAAATAAGATTCAGAAGTTGTTGTGCTCTGCTGCTGTCCTGCTGCTTGCAGACAGTTGCTGGTTAAAGTCCACTTCTGGCTTTTTCTGTGCAGATAGCAATTAAAAAATACGATGTGGAGCATTGATGACTGCCTGAGCATGTTGCTACTTGTTATTTTTAAGAAGACATCCAATACCTGCGCTGCTCTTGGTTGTGTTTTGTTTAATTGAATTCAGTCTTATGTGAGAACATGCTGACAAGTCTAGTCAATACCTTCAGTGAAAGTTTAGCAAGGGGAGGGGAAGGAAATTACCTATATGGCATGTTATAAGCTAATAATGAAGTAGTTGTGATGATTTGTAATGGGAATTTTTTGTTTCCCTCCCCTGTCAGGACTTGCATCTTTTTTCCGGCAGTCACTGCCAGATTCTGCTCTGAAATTCAGAAATGTGATGTGCAACACCTTTGGAGCAAGAGGCGGTGATTCCTTTGGGGAGGGAAATGAGCTGGAAGAGCTGGGGTGCTGTGGGTGGGGCAGGCGATGGAGGAGGAGGAGGAGGAGGGAGCCAGTTTGGAGGGAGCAGGAGCATTGCGGAACCCTCGGATGCATACCTGCTGGTCTCTGCTGTAAGTAAACCTGTGAGTAAAGCAGATGAATGGAAGTCAAAAGGGGAAAGGAGTTTTTTTTCTTGTGATGCTGTTGCCTTTGATTTATATTTTTTTTCTTAAGTAGCAAAGGCTTACCTGCCAAATAAACCAGCTCCGTAAGAAGCAGGGATGGGCAGAAACTCTTGGAATTAAAATTTGTGAGCCTTGCAGTCTGTTCCTCTGGCTTTGCATATTTTGTGGGGTTTTGTAAACTTTGTTGTGCTTGACAGCCTATCTGCATCTATGAGGGAGGGTTTGCCTCTAGCTAGTGTGCCTTTTGCATTAAATTAAGCAACAGCCCCCCCCTGCCACGGTCCTGTAAAAGTTGATCTGGAACAGCTGTATGACCTGTCTGTAGTACTGCAACTATTTTTTTTACCTTCTTTATTTTGTTTACTGACACATTTTTTGTTGTTTTCAGTGTCTTGTCTTCTATGTCTGTCTTCCATTCCCTGGTGCTACCTCTCACTGTTGAATATTCAAACTCTTGATCTGCACATGGGCTAAAAATGATTATTGCTTTGAACTTAAAAATGAATCAAGTGAATTCCCACATCTACCACAGGAAAGGAAAATATTCAGTTTGAAATACAATTTGGAGCCAATAGGAAAATGCATCTGATGAAGTTTGTGCTAATTCCATAGCTTCAATACCAAAGCACCAGCTCTGTTATCGTCAAGAGTATTGCAAGTAAGCTCTGTATTTTAATAGTAACTCAGTATGGCTAATTAGTTTGAAGGCTCTTTGAAGAAGCCGATGTGCTGACTAAATAAGCTCTTATTTTTCAAAGCAACTAAAGGCACTCTTAATTTACAGAGCAGATAGTTCTAAAACTGCCTTCGGTTTGCATGTTAAGAGCCAGTGTGAAGCCCAAGCGTGCTTGCAATCAAGTTTGCTCCAACACTGTCTGTTAGGATTGGTGGTAGTGTGCTCGAGGGAGGTTTCTGGGTCTTTGGCACAGTAGCACAGCATAAATTTGTGCCACTGGGCTTGATGTGTCCAGGAGGAGGGTGTCACATCATGAATGCTCCTGCACCATTGAAACCAGTGGCAGTATTATCAATCTTCTGTGTTTGCAGGCAGGTTCAATCCAATAATGAAGAGCAGCTTTGAATTTCTAACCAGATGACATAGCTAATCCTGAAGCATGTATAAAGCAGCCATAGTTATTAGGAGATTTGTGGCTTTGAAAGTTCAGATTCCCTTAGTGCAGTTTGTTAATGGCAAGGATTTGCAGTAAGTGAATAATAGATGAAAGTCATCAAAAGGCTTACAGGGGATTTCTTGTGACGTGGTGCTGGTCTGTCTCATGCCAGAGCTGGAGATTTCTGGGTGGATCCTAAAAATAACAATTAAAAAAAAAAAGAGGAGGACAATGATTCCATATTTTGTGTCACGCTGGGAAATGGAGTTAATGGTGTGATGTATTGGGAACTACAGCCACAGTGCAGAGCTGTGTATGTTTAATTCCTCTGGCTTTCCTGAGTGCAGGCAGTGTCCTGGCAGTGAGCAGACCATTGATAGTCCCAGGGGCTGGCAGGTGGAGGGGAAGGGGTGCCCATGGCCATCTTCTCTTCTGCACCATGCAAGGCGAGCCGGGCTGGTGCTGCACCTCCTCACCATCCGGCAGAGCTCTTCACTGGGGCACACTCTCTGCTTTGCTACCAGGTGTTTTTTCACCTACAAAGCCCCTGGGGCCACAGCACCAACTGTTTCCTGCCATCCAGGAGCTACTGGGCAGCAGCTCCAATGGGCTCTCTAATTCTGGGTGATGTGGTGGGATGTTTCCCCAACATGCCTCTCCTGTGTGACCATCCCACTCTTGGCACAAGGGTGCTCCGATATTTGTGCAGGGGACTGCTCTCCTCTGGGACAGTGTGTGTCCCTACCTGCTTCTGTGTTAAGAGATTCAATCCTGGATGGTCACTGGGCTGGGGTACCTGTGGTCACCTTTTGGGTGTCAGCATTAATTCCTGTTCAGAGCTGGATCAGGGCTGCAGGAAGCTCCTTCCACTAAGATAAAATCCCTTGCTGTTGTTGTGGTGTGATAATGGTGGGAGGGATCTCGGGGATGTTCTTAGGCAGAAACATTGTGGGGCAGTAACCCAACACAGGATGAAGGATGAGGGCTTGCAATCTCCCACTTTTTTAATTTAAAAAAGTACATTGGTATACCTTTTTTCCCTCTACTGTTATGTCCCATGTTGGATTGCAAATGTGTTAAGAGCCGACAACATCTAATGAAGTTGCAGCTTGGGGCAAATCCTAATGCATTTTGGCTGCAGCAGCAGCTGGCATGTGTGTGGGGGGGCAGCTGATTTGCTGCTGGGAAAAGCTGATTATGGGAATGGATACAGAAGGCAGAGTCCATCCACTCTCCTGACAGTGAAATAGTGTTTGCATTTGGGGATGCTGCTGGAGAATGTCCTGCCTACACGAGGCAGTTTCTGTGGCTGCAGCCCCTGTCATGGCCTGCCTTGGAGGTGCTCACATCTTTTGTAGCTGGCAAAGTGGTTACAGCAGACTGCAAAATCTGTGTTAAATCCAGAAACTTCACTGTGTGCAAAGAGTTTGTTGGGAAGCTGAAATCATCTGCAAGCACTAATCCATTGGCCCTCTGAGAAGGGCATGTCTGTCTTATTTGTGTTGCAAGACTGAGTGAAAGTTGGGAAATGTTTACGGTTGCTGCCATGCGTGCTCGTTAATTCTTCTCCCTTTTGGCCTCATCCAAACTCACCGTGGTAAAAACAGAAAGTGGAGATGTAATTAAAAGCTAGTTTATTATGTGAGCATCCAAGGAAAGCAGCAAACTTGGTACAGACCAGCACATGTAGATCTGGCATTGTCCAAGTCCTCCTGCCTCTGCAAACTGTTCTGTTGCAGAGTCCTGGCTGCTGTTCCTAAATTTACTTGAGTGAAGGAGTCTGGGGGCATGTGGTGTCACCCAAGTGACACATCCTGGGGGCAATTGTCACCCAGGTGGCGGTGATTTTCTCTGCCTGGGTTGATGCCAGCCTCAGCAAGTTGGTGGTTGCTTCTGTTTAGCTGGAGATCTGGCTCTGCCTGGGAACTCCGAGCATCCGTGAGTGAAGTGCTTCAATTCAAAGCAATGCACTTGCCTGGACAAAAATAATGCTCATCCTGTCACCAGAGAGCTCAAATGGGAAATGTTTGTGCTCATGGGGAATTGTAAAACTGAATGAGTATCAGCATGGTTTGCTTGTTTGAGAGAGGGCGAGTCCTTTATTCTGGCCAAATGTCAGGAATATCAAAGATGTATTTAGGCAGTGGGAGAGGAAAGGTTTGTGACTGACGGAAACTGTTGAGCAAGGGAGACGGTTCTTTGTGTGGGGTTATTATGGTTAGAAACCTGTTGCAGCATGCAGAGGAAGCATGGTTCAGCAAGCCCATAGAGCCGAGAGCAGTTCATCCCCGGGATTACTGTATGCGCAGCCTGTCGTCACGGCCAAGAACAAAGTAGCGATGTTAAATAGCTAAATAAACCTCCTGTCCCCGCAGGCAACAGTCCTCCAAAGACAAAAATGCCCGAGAGTGACTGCAAGTGAAATGAAGTGCTGATGGTCTCTCTGGAGGGCAGGTTGGCTTGGTCTTGTGCAGTCCCTGAGCACAGTGATGGGTAACGACGTGTTGAGGGCCTCGTCACAATGAACACACTTGTGCAAAATTCACTCCTTTTCCCTTCTTCCTCTGGCCTTCTGCAGCCTGAAATATTTTCTAGAGTCGCAAAAAGTGATGTATGTGGAGGTGCATTTTTGTGTGTAGGAGTTTAGGTTCTTTTTCCTTTTATTAAGGTTTTTTTACAGAGTTGTCAGATCACACTTTCAGACTTCTCCCATGCTCTGATGGAAGGTTAGAGTTTCTTTTTTGCTCTTAGTGGAGAGATGAATGTCTCCTGTCAAATACATGTTTCTGGCTTTGTGAGCTTCATGGTCAAATCACAAGATCTGAGGATGCCGAGTGACAGGCATTGCCTCCCTTTGGTTAGGAGGGAGCAGCTGATGAAGTAGCTACCGTTTTCAGTATTAGGGAGAATCTTGGAAAATACTCAAAACTGAGCAGTCTTTTGAAGGCAAATAGCCCTTGCTGTTAAAATTGGACCCCTCAAATCCAAGAGCCGTGAATTTGTTCCTTCCCTATCTGCCCCCCAGCAGTTGCAGGGTTATTTGAAGTCTGGCCTCTCTCTGTTAATAGGGCTCCTCTCAGGAGCTCAAGTAAGCTTGCAAAAGCATTGGAAATAAGTCTCTTCTAACCCAGTGTACCGCTTCCTGCTGTAAAATAGACTTGATTAAATTTTCTGGCTCTCCCTTTCATTGCTTGCAGACATCCAAAACCTTCACTTCTGAGTGGAAAGAGGTACTTTGGGAATTACAAATAATGTTGAAACCTAAAGAATGTGGCTTGCCAAAGCAATGTTGCAGAGATTTTTTTTCTTCTTCTTAATTTAAAATATCATCATAAAACTTTTGCTGGAACAAAAGCTCTTTCAGTGGGTGTGTTTTTTCTCATCCTTTTGGGGCATTTGAGATAATTTCTGCATAGGGAAAAATAGCGACTTTTATCCTGAAGGGATGACTTCACTTCCCAGAAATAGCTTGATACTGTCACCAGCACTGCCCTGCACTGCCACACTGGTCCTGGCTAGGGGCACAATCCCAGCCCCTGGGGGCTCACAGACCTCCCACCAGCAAGCTTTGCACCAGGGGTCATCACATTCACCTGTGGGACTGTTTGTGCAGCCTTCCCTGGATGCTCTGTCTGTGCAGACCTTCTGGATTACGATAAAAAGTATCTCCCATGCTGAACTTGTCATCCAGTTTTGAGTACAAGCCCCTTCTCTCAGGTTAAATCTATTCCCAGCTGTCACTGATGCCTGATGTGATTGGAAACTGGGGGCAGAACTACATAAGAAGTTTGCAGGGAGGAAGAGGGAAGGATGTGAGCTGGATGCTTAGGAAGAAGTTGTTTTAGAGGGGCAATCCTAAAATAGTCTGGACGAAAGGTGTAGAGCCCTGGAAATAGTGTGGCAAGGTGTGAAACAGCATGACAAGGTTCAGGCACTCAGGGTGAAGGGGGAGAAGCATTACATACTGTATGTACTTTGTACATGGGTCACACATGGATGGATTTTGACCTCTTCCTTTGTTTTTTCATGAGGCACCTGTGCTTTCCAGTTGGATGATTTATTTTCACATTTTGCAAATGGGAACTGGTTTGAGATTATAAAAAAGAGTAATCTAGGCCACTCTAAGCTCCAGTGCCTCTTCATTCATATTTCTGAGATTTGTTGTCTAAATCAGTAGTTTTATTTTTAAAAAAGCCAAACATCTGAACTAATGATAACAAGCTGCGTCTCTGTAGTTATCAAGCACCAGTGAAAACACTTTGCTACTACTGCAAAAAGTAAACAGAGATGTATTTGTATTCCAGTGTGTGTATGCTGGGCACGCCTGCAAGCAAGTCTTGTCTGGCTGGGTCCTTCTTCACCTTCTTGTAAAGCAGAAAAGTCACACATGGACCAAATAGATGATAGCCCTGATCTTTGCAAAATTCCTTCAGATCAATGCATTGGAGAATAGTCTTGTTAGGGGCATGGAGCAATTTCCGTTTGTCTGTGTTAGGCAGTGGTGTAGCCCAAAGGGGAGGGGTTCTGTAAGATGAAACTGTTGAGTTGAGACCTGACCTCCTCACTATGGCTATTTTTGGGGTTACTTTGGATTATCTCTAGTGTGGTCGCATACTGATGGGCATTCAGCTGGAGCATATGGCACAGCAATTAAGAGTGCATTGATTATGCTCCTGGCACACATCTGCTGCTTGAATTTCATCTGAGGAGAACCTGGTGGGAGCTTGGAGACTGCCTAAGTATGCAAGCCAAAGGACAGTAATAAGGGAAAGGAAATTTGCTTCAAAACTGTGCTCTTGATTTGTACTGAAGTCATACACTAAGCCTTCTGGATGACAGCCCTTGTTGATGGCAGCCCTTGCTTTGTCCCAGAGGTGTTGGGAGAGACAGTGATTAGAAGGCTCCCTACAGGTTGAACATCCCCTTCATTCTCAGTTTTTGGGCATTTCCCCCCTTCCATCCATCCAGAACTGTAGAGTAACTGCTCCATGCCACATTAGAATCCAGTAAAACCTTGCTTGAGGAGGGCAGAAAAAACCCAAATCAAGACATTTTGCTCAAAGCGGAGTAATGGGAAAGTTCCTCTGCTGTTGACAGCAGTGGTGTTTAGATATGGATGTGGATTTAGGGGCATGACTGTATTCATTCACCCCTATGTTGCAGCTGCCTTACCAAGATCATGAAGCAACTGAGTCCATCTAACCTTGACCTGTCCTCCAGGGAAGGGCATGTCCACCTTTGGGCTCCAAGAGGAGGATAAATTGACACCTTCTTTGGCAAAAGTGAGGAAGAAGTGTAAAACTTGACCTATCTCCAAGTCCTCAGAAACAGGGTAATTGCACAGAGAGCAATTGATAACAAAGAGCAATTGCACAGGACACCAAACAAAAAGCTTGTGCTTGTATTGCCTGGAGCTTCAGGAGCATGAGTGTCTTCAGAAGGGCAGGAAATCATTGTGGTGGGAGAGACCCATCTGAACAGCAGTAACACAGCATGGATCAAAGAGTGATTGCAGGTGCTAACGCCCAATTGTGACTTTATGTCTTTCTGGCCTGTTGCAGCAAAGGTAGACAGCTAGCATTTATAGTTTTTAAACTGATAACTAGTCATTTAAAATTGCTCAATTTTCTTGTAACTGGAAATGATATTTGTGAGTGTGGCCATGTATCCAGCTAAACGTCTGTCTGCAGCAGAGCTATGAACTAACAAATTGGAGCATTCAATGCTGTGATGGTTTGACTGGATTAGACCACTTCTGTTTGCACAGTCTGCCACTAACCAAGGAACAAATAGAATTTGACAGACCTATTAGTCTGTCTTCAGGACCCAAACCCAAAAAGCACCTTATACATCTGTCTCTCGAGATGTTTAGATGCATTTGTGGGAGTTGTATGTTTAGTAATATCAGGTCCTTTGTAAAGCTTGAGTCCAAAACCTGTGCATTCTAAATGTGGCATCACTGCTCTGTTCTGCTAGCACAGCCAATAAATCAGCAAATCCCAAAGGATTTTATGGTAACTGGAGTTGCATAATCTGTTAGGTTTAGGACATCTGTCAGAGCTCAGGGGATTCCTTAGATGTAGAGAAGCAGCGCAGCTCCTCAAGTCATACTCTTCAGGTTTTTGTTCTGGGGGGGAGAGTGCGCAGTGTGGCCTTTCATGTCCTTCATGTGCTGGGTATTCTGGAGATCCCTGCTCTGCTTATTACTCTTCCAAAGCCCTGAATGTGCTTCTGAGGCATATCTACAACACACAGGGCAGAGATGCAATTTTTTGTGCTGTTCCAGCATAACTACAATGATCTAGCTTGTCTTCTTTCCACACCTGCGATGGGGACTTCAGCTGGACTTCATTGTCTGTGATGAGGATGCCTATCCTTTCAGTTTTAGAAACTAGAGGTGTGAATGACATTCAGCCAAAGTCAGCCACTACTTCTGTCTGCACCATGTGTGCTGCTCCCTTCCCTCAGGCTGTGGCCACAGGCATCTCTCAACCATATGTAGCTAGTGGTGCTGGTGGGAGCAGAAGCGTGGTCCCCTGTCACCACCAGCATCTTCTTCTGTTCCTGCCTCTGAGCTGCTGTGACCACACCAGAGCATTGGGCTGGGTTTAAAGTCCCTGTCTTGATGTCTGAGTTGTTGAAAGTTTGCTTTGTCTGGTTTAATTTAAAGCTGGTTTGGTTACCTCACTGGGTTTATTTGTACTGTTGCTCAAATGACTGTGCCAGCACCTGAGCAGGAGACAGGGTAGGAGGAGAGCTATGATGTTGCTTGGTGTTGACTGATCCCAGATATAAGGTGTTTATGAAACTGTAATACTTAAAGCCAGTGTCTTCACCACCTTAGGCCTTGCAGCAGTTCTGTGGGATAAGATGTGTTGGAAAAGACATCCCCATCTTTTTCATGGAAAGGCTTGCCTGGGGTGCTGCGAGTGATCTGTAGCACAGCAAGGGGAAAGGAATTCAGTTTTCCCAAATTCAAAGCCATGCCATTGCATCAGTACCTGGTAGAGTGAGGTATCTCACCAGGCTTTAGTCGTGGTCCTGTGTCACAAGGCTGAGCTGAATCTCATCTTCCAGCAAAAGCTGCAAGCAGGCAGTGAGTCCATGAAAATAGAGCAGCAATCCTCCCTCCACTCCCTTTTCACCTTTCCCAAGAGTTCAGGATTCCATGGTGGGCAAAGATGTCTTGCCCAAGGCCTCCTGCCAGCTTGGTGTTTGCCCAAGGGCTCTTGCAAACTTCAGTGCTGGAGCATTTGTTCCTGTTGGTCTTAAATTCCTGAATGACTGGATGGTTGGAACTGGGTGATCTTTAAAGTCCTTTCCAGCCCAAACCATTCTGATTCTGTGATTCTATGATAATTAATAGTGAAAAATATGCCACAGACAAAAAAAAATGGTTTCACAATTTTGTTCTCCAGAAAGCCACCAATCTTGCTATCCTGAGAAAAACCCAGCATGTCATAGAGAGCCACAGCCTCTGTGAGACTTGGGGAAGTGCTATTTAACCTTGGCCACAAGCCAAGGGCTGAGGGTTGCTTGTCCCTGAAAGGGAGATGGGAGCCCTCTCATGTGCCTTGGGCTGTTTAAATGCACTCCCTGGGTATTGCTAGTCTCGCAGCTCCATGACTGACTTTTCATTTGCTCTTTCTGCCTTTCTTCCTGTTTATTAGGGCAGGCAGAGAACATCACGTCCCATGTGTCATTGCCCACAGAGTTCAGGGCAGGAAAAGGCTTGTCAGTGATGAGATGCTGGATCAGGCTTGTTCCTGGTGTGCTGTAGCTCTGTGCCCACAAAAGTATGTTGAAGTAGCAGCCAGGTTTACCAATGCTATTGCTTTCTGCTGGGATAAACTGTGGTTGGAGAGATTTGTCCTCTAGAGCGGTGGAGGAGAGGGCTGGCCATAGAGTGTCCCTGCAGACCTGAGGAGGTGAAACTTACTGCAAGCCTAGCTGCAGCAAGGTTTGCATGAGACTTTGTAGCTTGGTGTTTTCCCTTGCCTGCATGCATTAAGGCAGATAATGACTCCTGCCCAAAGATGCATCAATCTGTGAAGAGTACCCCTTGGTGCTTACCAAAATCTGTCCTCGGTGGGCTGGGTGTCCTCACATGACGAGGACAGCAAGGTGAGGGTTTCATGAGGAGCCGTATGTCCTTCCATCAGTCACTATCTCTTAGTCATTAATTTTCCCTGCCTTACCTGAAAAGCAAGTTAGCTCATTTGCTGGTGTCATGGAGAGATGGTTTGTTAAGTTTAGCTTTTAAATCCCCCCTGGGGCTGGAGGTTTCAGTTCTGCGAGGACTGCACTACTCTTCATCTTTCCAGCCCAAAGAAGATTGAGTTTCAAGAAGTTTTACCATGCCAGAGTCTTTAAGAGACAAGCATAAAAATCAGTGGTCTGTCTGTCCTGCTAAGGACATTACAGGTCCCAGTGGGGCTAGGCAGGGGCTCTGAAAGTGATTGTCTTGGTTGAGGTTTCTCCTCTGTGCCCTAGTAAGCTGCATGATGGGTTGGCGGGTGAGATGTCAGTGATGCTCTGTATGTATCATTTCCAAAGCTCTTTCTGTTCTGTCAGGATGAAAGGTTCTGGAGAAATGCTGAATAGTATTATTAGTGTAAAATAAACATACTTCTTCAATATTTCTGATCCTAAAGTGGATCCAGATGCTTTCTTATGGCTGCTGGATCTGCTTTGGTTTTTCTATAGCTCAGTGTGGCTGTCTGCATTCGTTCAAGTGAGATGGGATGTGACATAGAGCTTGTCACAGCATGCTCTTGTCAAGTCTGTAAACCTTGATATTTACACATGCACACACACACATATATATGTATATAAATGAAAAAATGACTGGCTTACTCTAAGACACCATTTCCGAGTCTGACACTTCACACGCTTGCCGAGGAACTTGGAATAAACTCAGCGAGTTTATCGGTTTTTATGATCACAGCAATCAGTTCAGCTGTGTAGGGGAAAAAGGGGATTTGGCTGCATAACTCAAAATAGTCTCCAGAGGAAGAGGATGTGTCTTCATAGCTCTGATACAAAAAGAGTATTAAATGCCCCTTGACACCAGCCACCAGTTGCATTTTCCAACCTGTGGTTGAGCTTTGCAAGAGGTTACTTTCCAGCTCTGTTTCAAGCATAAAATAATTTTCCCTTGTTTTTGAGCATTATTAACATTTTCATGGTTTCTCTCCTACAGAGAAGAACAAGTCTGCCTCACTGCTTAAGGATGGTGCTTTATACGGGCTGGGGTTTTACAGGGGCTGGTGCCAGGGTGAGAACAAAGCAGCAGGAGCAGCTGGGTGGTCCTTCCTACTGAGCTTGGTAGTGGGAAATGTTTCCAAGCTAATGTTTCAGTGATGTTTTAGACCTTGTCTGGGGACATGACACTGCAGCATCTGTGGGGACTGCCTGCTGTGCCAAGAGCACTTGACGCTGCCTTGAAAAGACTGGCACATACAGAAAACATGAATGGATGTTTTGCTGGTAAAATGTTTTGGTTTGATGATCAGTTGGTAAAATTTTTAGCATTCTTAAAATCAGCGATAATAGGATTTGCTACGTGCTGTCATTCACTGGCACTAGGAGTAGCTGCCCAATGCTTCTTTGCTGGTGTGTGAGATCCAGGGATTTTACCAAATCCTACTCCATCCCCTGCCAACTGAAATGGGAAATAGTAAGTTAGGGATATTTTTGCTCCATACACCTTCTCCATCCAAGCTGAAGTCCATGTTCAAACTAAGTGACAACTTAGAGGTTGCAGCTGATTCCCACATCTGTGCTGAGAGCCATGAGTGCTCAGCAGCTGTAATTCTGCCCTGCCTGAGACAGAGTTGGTGTATTGATTGCTAAAGTCTCTGTGAGTGCTCTACAGGGTCCAAATGTAAAAAAACCCAAAACTTGTCTGTGTTGTGCACATTAAACCCCCTGAGAAGTGGGATTTTGGGTCCTGTCTAGCTTTTGCAGTTTTCTGCAGCTGAGAGACTGTATAATTACATTTTATTGAACCCATCCTATTACTCTGTTCTGGCATGGGATACTCCTGGATTAATAGAAAGTAATTAAAAATCTGAAGGTTCTCACTTGTTTAATACAACCTTTCCTATCTTTTGTCCAGTGTTAAGAGCTTGCTATGCTTTCGTGGGTTTTTCTGGCTTCTTACTTAAACAGGGAAAGAAATGGCAAAGGAAAAGAAAGCCAGCTATGTAGGCAGCCTGTATTTAGCAGAACATAAAGGTGGATCAGGCTCCTTGGTTATCAGCCCTGTCTTGAGAAGGCAACTGACCACAAATTCTTGGTGATTCGTTTCCTATCTTATTGTGTGAGTTTGGTGTATCACCAGTGCTGGTTTTCCAGCACAGGATGCTGGTTTGAAACAAACTCTGGCTTCCTGGTCTTGGATTTGAAACAAACTCTGAGTTAATGATGCCACATATTGCATCACTGATACCAGCTGGATTTACCTTGTCCGGAAATACCTGACATCATCTGGTGTATGTAATCACTTGCTGCCATGCAAAGGTAATTGCTCACCGACGCAGAGAAGACTTTTTTCTTTTCCCCTGGAAACTTATTGTGTGCTTTGAACTGCTGAGAAGTACTCAAGAAGACATAAACTCTTGAGTTACTACAGGCTGCACGCCTGGAACTTGTAGGCCATCTCAACATATGGAGTAAATCAGCACAGCTCCGCTGACTTCAGCACAGCTGCATCTATTACTGTAGGGATGCTCATCTATTGGATAGAAAAAACCCTTCCTTCTTTCTTCCCTTTTCATAGCTTTACACTTCATGAACAGAATAAATGTGCTACAAGTGGAGGTGAGATAGTAATTTGTTTTTGCCTTTATAAAATTACTTTACTAGGACACATGCTAAGTTTCCTCTTAGTCTGCTTGGTTCCTAAATCAAGTAGTTGATTAATGCATGCACTTTGTTACTGGCACTCAAAAATACATCAGTGATTAGTTCAGAGATAGAGGTCAATGATTTAAAAAAACCCAAACACATACATGCGCCTGCACAGAAGCAAGTCAGGCAGAACTGACTGTGCATAAAAACAGGGTGGGCAGCACCCGGGTAAGCCACAGAACTATGGGAAGAGGAGCTGCTTTTCTGTTTCTGTGTGCCAGGAGAAGCAATGCTATCAGGCTTACGTGTGATGGATCAGAGTGCAGTGGTATTGCTGCAAGCAAAAGCCATGAATTTTAATCAACTTTACTGGCTGCCTTGAAATTTAAGTTGAAAGATAAAATGTGAAAAACAGGCAGCCCATATTGTTTCTGGAACAAAACTGACCCTTTTCTGTTGATTAAAAGTATTTCTCTTTTAACTTGATAATCAAAAATACTTCCATCTTAGTTCTGGAATTTTTTTTTTTAGGCTAACCCTTCAGGTCCCGCTAGCCATGGGTGCCTCCTGGAGCCAAGTGTCACCTCATGGCCACCCAGATGGCTGACATTGGCTGCAGAGACTTTCCAGCCAGTGGGATTCATTGTCTGTCTGCTTTCAGCTGTTCTGAAAAAGATGGGTTTAGGGCTTTACTTAAATATTCTTAATGTTGGGGTTTTTTAAAAAAAGAAAGACTTGCCTGGTGAAAACTGCTGAGTAGACTGTCCAGGGAGCTGGAAGTCCAGTTTATGTCCATAGAGGAAATGTGGCATAGCCAATGTACTTGTCCTTCCCTTCTGTTGCTTCAGGGCTGCTTTTAAGGTTGTGTAGTTACTGTATTTATTTGGGGATCAGTCTTCCTGGTTAAATATAAGTGATTTAAATGCTAACATTGTCTGCAGGGGACATCTTGGGAAGAAGTGGACTGAAACTAACAGCAAATGTTCCTGGACAGAAGCATGCACCCGTCGTGTTATTTCCAGCCACTGCCAGGCTGGTCCAGATTACTTTGAGTAATTGAGAGAGCTTTCCTCACTCCTCTGTACAGAAGTATGCTTCAGGGGTTATCATAGCTGCTTTTCCTGTTTTGCCATTAAGTTACCTCTGTGCAGGAATAAGTTTGAAGAGTTGTGTTTAAGACCAAACTTTTAAGAAAGGAAGGGGGAATTTAGCCTGCAAGCACGAGGGAGGGAAAAAAAAATGGTGAAAGATTCCTGAGTTGCTCCTCCTCTCTCAACCACAGGTGTTATTTTTTTCTTAGCATCTTCCATGGTTTAACTCCACACCTAGTTTATCCTCTCCTCTGGTAGCTGTAGGTTCATACTAGTGAAGAGTTCATTGTAGCTGCAGCAGAGGCTTATTTGATGTTCTGGGAAATTCTTGCTGCTTTCACTGGTAGAGAAAGGCAGTATATTTGGGGGCCTAAATTAGAGTGAAAGGACACATACAAACCTGCTAAGTACAAATTCCAGCTTGTTTGTACTCTCAGTTGGTTACACCCTTGGCTCAGAACTCAAATATTTCAAGAATTTGGGTTGAGGTATATCCTTTCCCAAAAGAGGTATGAAATCAGATTCCCCTTTTGCATCAATGGGTGCAGTTTCTGTAAGGTCACCAAGTATTCGCTTGAAGCAGAAATGTCAATTCCTTCAAGGCATGTCCAGAGGCTTTGGGAAGGGTGGTGATGCTTTGCTCTTCTGTGAGAACCTGGTGGCTGTACCTTGCACAGCTGAGATGGCTTGTCTCTAGCTTTGGTTGGAATATGCTTGCTGCAAAGGAAGCCCACCTTATTTCCATGCCCCAATATGGGAGCTAGGATGTCTTATAGTTGCACACTTTACTGTATTGAGACCATTGATGCTATGCCTGCTTACCCCAGTGGCTGATTTTTCTTTTTTTTTCCCTCCTGAGGCTTTCAAAGCATGTCCATACACCGAAGCAGAAGATTAGTTTCACTAAGGAGGCTCATTTCACATGCTAATGCTCTATGAGCTGCTGCACAAATGAAGCCTGCCTGATTTTTATAATTTATTTTAAAATTATTTATTTATTTTAATGCCCCACTGGAAACACTCTCTGCTTTGCTTTGCTTGTTCCACCTTTCCCTGTTGCTGTGCTGCAGGTCTGGAGGTCAGGGTGGCAGGAACCTGTTTGGTGGCATTTACCAGTTGTTGTATCACACTGTGGTGCCACCAGCCTTGATGGCTGGTAGGGCTGTTATTATTCCCCATGGTATTACTGGTTTTATTTCCCTCTAATACTGGATTTGCTGATACCTCGAGATATCTTGATGTATCCCTGCACTGCGTAGTTAGCTGCCCAAGAAGCTGTATGAACATCATGGGGCGCAGCGTGTTGGGGCGCCAAGATGGGATGTAGGTACCCTAGGGTGAACAGTTGGTAATCCCCATGCATCCCTTTCCTTACAGTTACCTGGCCGAGCAGTGCTGGAATGGCGGCTTTGTCTACCTGATCATGTTGCGCCGTATCAAGCGCAAGGCCCCTCTTCCTCCCTCCAACGGCAACAACAGCAACAGCTGTGACCCCAAAGCCAAGCCCAGCCCTGAACCCAGCGACAGAGCTGCTCAAAATGGGAAAAGGACCAGGAAGTTTGGGGTCATCACCAGAACACCGGGCAGCAAGGACAGCAAAGAAAAACCAGGCTCAGAGCACGGAAACGGGCACTGCACCCCGATGGAGGTGGAGGTCGCTCAGCCAGAGACCTCTGAAGCAGAAAGTAATGGGGAAGAGCAACTTCAGGGCATCGGGGGACAGTACCGGTGCCGGCTGTCAGACGGTGGTGTGCCGGACATTGGTGACCAGTCTGCCCAGGTATGTTTGTTTTGGGTTTTTCTAGAGAAGGAAGCAGCAGGCGTGCAAGCGAATTAAGGGAATTTCTCAAGTAGTTTCCCTGGTTTCGTTATTTTGTCCTTGAGCTGAGCCTCTGATTAACAACCTAGGCTGTCAGGGCACAAAGCTGTGGGGATGGGGTCCAAAACAGGGGAGCAGGAAGATTTGAGAGTTAATAATTGTGAGAAACCTCTGTCATGCTCTTTCTGTGATTGAGGGGAAGGTCCTTACATCTGAACTGTCAGTGATGACCTTAGGATTTCTTTTGTTGAGACAACTGAGGACCTTATGACACTGGGGCAGGAGGTGTCAGGGGAAGATGGTCATTTTGTCCTTTGGGGCTTCATGTTTAGCTCTGAGCCTGACGGCACCTTAAAGCTCATGTTAATGTTGGAATTGAAGCTTCTCTTTTTGATGCACCAGACAACAGTGCATTTATTTGTGTTACAAAATTTGTTTGGCCGGTGCTTGAGGACTACATGGAAGCTATTGTGAATTTTGCTTCGAGTTGATGAGATGGACGATTTGTTAATGTTTGGGACAACAGTGGGATTGGGGCTTTCATTGCTTCTCTCTTCATCCTAATGGAGATCTTGGGGTTTGTTCCCTGGCTGGAATTGCAGTGTTGCTGGATGGAGAAAAACAACCTGAGCCTTGATCGGGTTTCAGTATGCATCTATCACTAAAAGAGCTGTCTGCCAGTCTTTCCAGAGACACTGATAGTATAAACAGATGAACACTGCTTTGTTGGGCTTGTGGCTTGCTGCAGCAGCTGGTTTTGGTTTTAAGACTTCAAAGCTGGTAACAGAGCAGTACGAGTGGACATCTCATCACCGAAATCTGTTGAGGAAAGCATGGGTTGAAATGTGTCTGCTGAATTAGTGCTCCCCAATACTACTGCAGGTTTGTGGTGATGGTGATTGTGAACTTAAACCAACTTAACGTAAAGTACATTGGAAGGGCTAAAACCAATTTTTAAAAGTGCTGGTATTAAAGAAGCATAGCTGAGAAAATGTGTCCTTCCAGTCAGTGAGACATGTTGTATTTCATGGTGCAACAGGAAGGGGAGGATGTTTGTGTACTATTCTTGCAAACCTTGTAATTGCAGTCTTTCTGAAAGAGAACATTAGAAGTTTTAAAATAAGTAAATCCTTCAGTATTTCAAAAGTTCTGGTCCATATAAAAACTTTTGAATCTGTTCTGAAGATGTCTAATTAAACACATGTTATAAATGAAGATGGTCAGTTTGTTTTGAGGAACTGGAAAGCCTGTATATATATAACTTAATAAACTCTTGATCCAGAGCCATTTTGTGTTAGCAGTACCTTGATGTTTTGAGTCATTTTGGTCTGAGAATTGTTAAATTCAGAACATATATGTATCAATGTGAGCAATAAATAAATTTTTAATGCAAAGCACATACAAGGTAGCTTTGTAAAACGTAAAAGCATAGTTGAATCACTGGAAATTTAAGAGCTATAATCTGCTCAGTTGTGGTGTCTCTGTCATGGAGCCTGTTGGGAGGCACAGTCATTTAGTAAAATTGCTTCCCTCTCTCTTACTTTTAATTTTTTTCCACCCCTTAATATTTTGCTTAGAAATATGACCTCTGTGTGTGTCAGCATTAATTACATTTTCCTGACATCTGAATGAGGAGAAATGTGAACAGCTGGAGCCTGAATAGCATGCCTTGCTCATCCTTTGCTTTTTAAAGATGAGGGGGCCTTGTAGAAGCCCATCACTTTAGCATCAGTGGGGTAGCTGTTATCAGAGTAATAAGTGGCTTAATTCAGTTTTTTAAAGGTATTGAATAGTGACCGTGAACACAATTTTCAAAATTATTTGAGTCCTGTTTAAAAAAAAATAAAAAGAAAATAATAAAGACACTTGGGAGCCTCAAATCTGTCTTCCAGCTCCATTTTCAAAGCATTACCTGGTACTCAGGCATGTGAGATCCAGTCGTGTCAGAAGCCTTTTGAAAACAGCATCCAGGATGTCGTGTCAGAAGTTGCAACCTCCTTCCAGGCTTCAAAGCGTGAGCCAAATCTCTCATAGCCACGGGATGAGTTATCTCCTCCCGAGCAGGGACAGGGAGCATTGGCAGGGTACCCTCTCCGCAGGGAGCGTGGCTCCATTCCACTGCCTGCCCCATGCTTGCCGTCTGCTCCATGCAGTGACTAATGGAATATCCAGGGCTGTCAGCCCTGTGACTTTGGGGAGCACTATATTCACTTCAAGAAGATGAGAGCCAGCCTGCGGCGAGCTGGAGGTCAGCTGTGGGTGGGAGGAAAGGCTTCAAGAAGCCGCTTGGTGACCGGCACAGCTGTGAGAGGACCACCCTTGTCCTCCCCACCACCGTGATCCTCCCCTGTGTTCAGTCCTTTGCTTCAGGATGCAAATTGGAGAATTACTGAAATCGGAATATGGAGTCCAGAAAAATTGCTTTTTTCTTCCTGTAGCAAGTTAGTTTGAATTTATTGTAATAAAAACAAAAGAGAAGAGCTTGGGTTGAATGGGTGAAGCTGCTGCTCTACTGAATCCAGCAGCCAGCTTATGGCTGATGTCTTTGGGATGTTGTGCTGGGAGTGCTTTTGAGACATCCACGTGTCTTCAGTGTCATTTGCTTTCAGGGTACCTCCTCTCCCACGAGTGTGGGGTTGTTCTCCTGTTTTCTTGCTGTGTGCTGTTAATAACAGCAATGCTGTTGTGAAACGATCAGTGAAACAAATACTATTTATCAGGTGAACCTGCCAGGAGATTCCTGTGTTACTGGTTTGTGTGCATGTGTCAGTCCCCTTCTTCAGGCTTGCTTTCATCTCCCAGATCTTGGTCTGTCTCTTCTGTGCAGTTGGCATTGCTATCGCTATATATAAACAAATCTGCCAGGCTGTTTGCTGGTATGTAACCCTCAGTAAATATTGTACCTGTCAATTAGCAGGCAGCATTTAATGTTTGCAGGTGGTTAAGTTATGCTGCAGTATTTTTAGGATGCACCTAAAATGTCCTTTAAAATATGGAGATTCAAAGCAGCAAGGTTCTGTCTGCCTGGCAGGAAGATCTTGAAGGTCTGGAAACCAGACCTGACCTTGAAGAGGACCCAGGCTGGCTGCAGTGGGAGTTGTGGGCAGTGATTTAAGACCAGGCAATCTCTGAGCCGAGTAATGATCCGTCACATCCTGGGAAGATTGGGAAGCTTAAATAGAGAAATCAAAGTTTACTTCTTTTATTCAGTGGCCTGAGACAGGGTGATGTTTTGTAGGCTGGTAATTATAAAGACATAGATGAAAGAGGAGTATGGGGAGGGGCTGCTGGAGTCACCTGAAAAATGATAAAGGTTTCCTCACAAGATACCAGTTTCATAATTTCACTTGTGTTTACTGGTAGGATGGAATCCCTTGATTTTGTTTTCAGTTTCTCTATCATGGTGTTTCTGGAAGAGCTGATCAGAAGTAGGACTGTGAGAGGTGTGAGGAATATAAAGGGTGGGAATGTCACTTCAAAGAATGGCTTGAACCAATTCAGATTTCACTGGTGGAATGAGGCGCTTTCACCAATGAAGCCAGAAGAAGGTTGGAGATGAAGCATACCAGAGTGGACTGGCCACGTTCACTTCCTCCAGCCCCAGCAGAATGCCCTGAAAAGTCCTTACAACACCAGCCATTAAAAGAAAAAACAAAACGCCTCCAGAACCCCCTTGAATCCTCTTGCTTCTATGTAAGCATCCAGATTAATAGGATATTGAAATACACATCCAAATTCAACAGTCACCAGTGAAAACTGTAAAGAAGACTGGACAGAGTAAAAGTGCTTTAACAATGAAGGCAGGCAGGTGGAGAAGAGGCTGGGGTGCAGAATTTGAAGATTTCTCCACTGGGAGAAATAGATGGCATGGGAGGAGTGCATGGTGTGCACCGGCTTGCCCAGGCTGGTCATACCACTAGGGCTGTGGTGGGACGCCTTTCAAGGATGGAAAAAAGCCAGCATCTGGGGGTCCCATAAGGCGTGTCTGGTGTTTTTGTGAAGTCAGCTTTCCATCTATTAAAAAAAGGGAGGGGGGAAGGCAAGGTGATATTATGTGTGCCTTGCCTCACAGATTTTTGAGAGAGGTCTGTGTTGTAGTAGTGCTTGAAGATCTTGGCTCCATGTTAACCCCAACTACACAGTGGGTCACAGCTGCCAGAGAAGCACACTTGGCCACTTTGCTATCCCATAGACCAACTGGGCCCAGCTTACATAGACCACAGCCCTCTCCAGACTTGTCAGTCTGTGCATAGGTGCACACAGACATGTGTAGGTAAAAGACCAGTCAGGTCTTCACCAGCCAGCACTTGCGTTTGTGTCACTGCAGCTGCACAGCACTTGGGTTTCATTTTATCAGCAACTCTGTTCTTTGTTGGGGCCCATTACTGCTTTCTTCTTAAGATGGCTTGTCTCAGGAAAGGATGAATGCTTTGAATTGCATTTTGCTTTGTAGTTAGGAAAGGCTGACAGCCTTTCTGTAACACTATTTACCAATTAGCGTTAGTAAATGCCATCCTTACCTTACGTTTTGGTTGATGGAAAATGTTCCTTATCTTGCCAAGCAGAAGAGGAAGGCTAATGGTACGTTATAAGAATCAAAACATGAGGCTTGGAATAACATCCTGGCTTTAAGCCATTTTACTGTTTTTCACTATTTAAGTATTTTACTATTTTTTAAATGTGATGGAGAAAAAAAAATCACATCCACTTGCTGTACAAAAGTGGAAACCTTGCTGTAAGCTAAGGTTGAAGCTAAGTTGCTTTACATTGACTTTTTTTGACAACCCAAGCAATAATTATTGTTTCACCAAGGCTTTTATGAGACTCTTATATGATTCATGTTTTTAGACATAAATAACTCTATTTTTAGTTTTTAATGTAGACACCTTTAGTCATGTAAAGGCCTTCCTCAGACTCTGTTTCTGTTCTTAACTTCTTTTTATCTGTTGTGTTTGCTTCCAACTTTCATTAACACAAATCCTGGGGCTATCTACTGTCTTGAAGTTTTAATGTGCACTGTGATAAGCACATCTTCGCTCTTTCTTGCCTGTTTTGGGTTGTAAACTCTCTTAGGGACAAGAGCTGTCTTTTAATTGTAGCTGTACGGCACCGACAAAACTTGGCCTTGCTTTTGCTTGGGGTTTTAGGAAATGCTTTGATGTAACTAGTAGTGAAATTGCAGTTAATTTTTTTTGCTGTCAGTTATGTTCCACCTTGCCATAAAACAAGTGTCGTCATAACTTTCTGGGGTTGAATCTCGCTCACTGCCAGTTTCTTTCAACTGACAAGGTTTTGCCTTTCTTTGCTGTGATTTAAGCGATAGCTACAGCTGTGGTAGCTGTAGATTTTAATTTTGAATAGAAATCTGTTCTTTTATTCTGTTTTTTGATTGAATTTTTCCAAGGCTGTGGTGGAGGGTTGGGCGTAGAGATAGTCTGCTAATGGATAAGTTGAAATGAGTTAGTTTTAATGTGTCATCTTGAAATGGGGTCCTCACTCTTGGAAATGAGCTACCCTCAAAGGCAGCACAGATATGCACGAGATGTGTTACATGAGGTCTCAGCCACGCTCAGCTATCACAAACCATAGGTGAGAGCACCAGTACGAAAGCATTTCCCACCTACAGAGAAAGTGTTTTAATCTTTTTGCATGTTTTATTAAAGATACAGCAAACCCACAACTGGATTGCAAAGTACTAGTTTTATCTGAAATGTAAGTTCACACCATTTTATGTTTTAATCATTAAGTGTGAATGTTTGAAACCAGGTGGACATGCCTAAAAATAGAGTGTGCTGTTTGCTTAGGTGCTGTAATGATTCAAGTGTTAGTCAGGATCGTAAAGCTCCATACACTTAATTTTTCAGGCAGGGTGCTGAAACCACTGAGCAAACCCAAAGGATTCTTGATGTTGACAGATGTAATATCAATCCCCAAGAGAGACCCCTCTTTAGCTGACATGGGAGCATGGTGACTTACATGGGGATGGGGTTTAATTGACTGCGGGCAGCCGGGGTGTTTCCTGAGACACTTCAGACTAACCAACCAACTGTTCCCAATAGCCCAGCAAGAGAATGAGACTGGGCAAGATACTTGAGTGAATGCAAACACCTTGTAACCCTTAAAAGCCTGAGCTCCCCAAGGGCAGTTGCCAGGCTGAAACCCCCCAGGATCAGGGACAGCTGAGAAGTCCTTTGGCTGATCTTGCAATAACGATTGAGTTGATGGCAAGAGGGGAGAAACCCGGAGAGGTGCAATCCAGATGAAGATGGATCAGGATGACATATGACTTCAGCAGATTTTTGTAAGGGGTGATGATGCAGTTCAGGTGCTTGCAATGGCTGATAAAATGTTTAGAGCCCTTGCCAAGGAAATGATGTCAACAAGCAGTCTGTCTTGGGAGATGGATCCCTGGGGGACAGTCACAACATTTTCATCTGCTCTCCTGTGATGCCTGCTTTGTGTATTTTAATTATGTGTTTGTGTTTGGGGGCGGATGTGTTTTTGCTTTTGACTGTTCCCCAGGCTTTATACCCTAGGACACTTCTCTTTCCATGGGGAAAGTACTCACATTTCAGTGAAAGGATGCCAAATATCTGGCGACTGTTTGTCCAAACAAGGGGACTTGTTAGATCAGTGGACACTTGAATGCAATCGCAGCTATGTCTGTGCTGCTGGCTCCTACTTATTTTGAGGACATGAAAAGTTCACATGGTCAACACTGTGTAACTCATATTAAGGGCTGCTTTGGTTGTTTTTTCCCCCTCTTTCAAGTGGTGTGGGAGACACCCACTGTGTGGCTTGCATCATCCAGAGGTAGAAGCCAAAGTCTTCAGTGTCTCAGTGCTAAGAAACTTTTCTAGGCAGTAAGGATGGACAAAGAACTCCTGTCTTGGCGTAATTTATTGATAAAGGAATTTAGATACCCCCTCGCTCTCCCCAGGTTTTATTTACCTTAAAGTTGTTTATCTTGCTTGTACAACAAGGAAAACAAAACTCAACAAAGCAGATGAAAGCTGGAGTCCTGTTGTCAGATCAGCCTTAAAAATAACCTGGTTAAGATCAGATGAAAAATATACCCATTATCCACTAATGAAATAATTGCTTTGTTAAGAATCTGCAAAAATCAGATTTGGGCATGATTTTCTGGTACTGAGTCATTCACGTTAATATCTGTGATGTGAAGAGTGATGGCTTTTGACTGTATCTTGAGATTGACGCGTTTGAGCTACTCACCTGGTATGTGATCATGCAAGTTAATTCCCCAGCTACCACCCGTCTCTCCCACCTGCCTATGGAGAATGGGAATAGTGGGAGGAGGCATGATCTGACCCAAGGTGGGGCTGGCAGCTGGGAGCAGTGCTTTTAATTTATCCCAGATCAGTGAAGGATGCTGGGGAGTGGTGTGCTGGTATGTCTATCCCAGTATACTCCCTGTCCCTATCAAGGAGGATGCTGCACTCGTCCTTACTTGAAGGAATTGTTTATATGCTGGTGCAAATGTGGTGCATTTCTGTTTAGGATATTTTGTGCTGGATTTCAGCTGCGTGCGATCAGCACATTGGCTGTCATCTCCTGTGAAGCCTATTGAAGTGAAACTTTTAACTTTCTCTTAAGTGTCACATTTCCTAAGCACCTTTGTGTCTGGTGAGGAAGATCTTGCTGTTGAATTCTGCTGCTTCTGTGGGGAAAACCTGTGAATTTTATAAGTGGGAACTAGTCTCTGCAGACAGACAATAAAAATCCACGTTGAAGTGCAGAGGGAGGGAGGCATCCCACGGGCTGTGTTAGGGCCTGTGGCAGTCAGCGTGTGCCCACAGACCTTGCGTGGTTATTGGTATTCTCACCAGGGCTTATCTCTGCTTTTATTTAAGAATTGTTACATATTTACACCAGGTTGGGATGAATTGCTGCTGTGACAGAAAGTGCTTTTTTGTAGACAGCTATTTTACATTTTCCATTTCACTGTCTGGCTTTTTAACTACTTACCGTGTTTCTGTTTTCCATTTGTTTACACCTTGCTCCTGCCAAGCTTTTCTTTAATACAAGATTTCAAAGCAGTTTCTCCTTTGTATATGTAGATTTGCAGCTTCTTGAAAAACGGCACAGTCAAAAATCAGTCAAAAACCTTTTAAACTCCCCTGCAATTAGCTGGCAAAAGAAAAGGTGGGGGGGAGGGGGGAAGAACGGCTCCAGTGTCTTTTATTAATTTATTTATTTATTTCCCCCAACACTTGGAGGAAAAACATTCCTTTTTGTTTTATTAATGATGTGCTTATGAAATCGAGCGTTTGATGGTATGCAGTTGGAGCGGGAAGAAGGCGAGCTTCCCCACGTTGCGCTGGCAGCTGCGTGTTCCCTTTCTGATCTGTGGCACACTAGTTTATTCCAGATGTAGGCTCTCTCTCAGCAGAGGCTGCCTGATGTACAATAGCTTCACAGTGGAGAAAAACGGCCTGCGGGGACCTACTTGAAGCTGCCAGCTGTATTCTCTATTCTCACTTGCGGTCTGTTACATAAGATGACCCTTTTTTTTTTTTCCTTGTGATTAATCCAAGTAGAATATTCATACTGTCTTTAAAAACATTTTAATTATTTGTAGCTTAGGCGCTTTGAAGTTGTTGGGCTTCAAGTGGAAGAATCTGATCCAAAGGGCTGCCTACTCAAAAGTTAGGAGGAAAGTTGAGTCACCTATCAGTGATGTAACTGCAGAGAACAAAAATTAGCCCAACTACAGCCTTACTTGACCATTTGTGTTTCTGCTTGCTATGTGAGGGAAGTAGAAAAACTGTAGGTCTGGAAGGAACTTCAAGAGATGACTTGGTCTCACCTCCTCCTCTGAGACTGTCTTTGTCAATGTTGGTCCATTGTGTCCATGAACCCCTTCCATCAAGAGGAATCCATAATCTGTGTAGGCAGATCTGCTGCTGCTCTGGATTTACAAGCAAAATCCATGGGGTGGATCTAAGCAGAATTAACATTTACTTCCAGGACATGGGGAACAAATCTCTATAGGGAAATTTTGGCTTCTTTCTCCTTTGATATTCTCAAAGCAAGCATAGATGTCTTTCTGAGTGTCCATCTTGGCTGAATCTCAGGTGAATTGCATGAAATTTTCTGAGTTGCCATATACACATATTCAGCCCATTCAGATCCTTTCCACTTGTTTTCTCAAGTGCTATTCTTTGTTATTATAACCTGCTTTTGGTCTCCTTGTTCTTAAGAGTGACTAGAGCTGCGTATTGCCTGGTCCCTGGCTGCAACAGGAGCAGGTAGTGCCTCTCTCTTCATCCTTGCTAAGGAAGTCTGGAGTTTCAGATACCTGGCTGGACTGGCATCAGCACATCTCTGTGATTTAGGCATGAAATGCTTTTGCATCAAGAGCTGTTGGCTTGCATGTGCAGATTTATTGTGCCACTTGTGAACAAGCTGGGGGAGTTATTCTGAGTCATTTATAAATGAAGCTATGAGAATTATTCTGAGAGGATGGAAAAGTTCAGATGTTAATAGGAATATGAAACTGGAAGCAGCCAAGCAGCAACTGGAATTGTGCAGCTGATCAGAGGAGACCAGTCTGCAGTTAAACTTGTCCTCCTGTGGGCAGGGATTATGCAGGCTCCAAGGAGAGTGACATCAGACCTGCAAACTGTCAAATCTAACTACACTTGGTGTTTCCCTTGAGTATCGCAAGTCTCTGGAGCGGAGTGAATACACCAGAATCCTAGCTTTCATTTAAAGACTAAATGAGCTTGTAGTCTTTTTTGTTCATGAAGGAAAGCTTCCTTTAAAAAATTTCAAAATTAAAGACATATATCATTCTGCTTTTTTTAAATTTCATTTTTTTTAAAGCATTAGGCTTTCTGTTATTGAACCTGGGAATCTCCAATAACTCAAGAAAACTAGTTTTAAGTAAAATTTAAATGCATTTACAAGTCCTTGGAATTGACACAGGGCTTTACTATTAAGGCTTTCCTGTGATGGAGCCACATAAGATGCACATTCAAAGCAGCAGCGTTTCCTAGCTGGCTGTGAAGTATCCCATGCTGCTCTGTGCAAAAGAGATAGCAGCTTTGTGGGGAGGGGAAGGGGTTTCAGCTGAACACCCCCTTTCTCCAAAAGGCCTTTTTAATACATAGCTTTCAAAATCTTGGAGTGACGTACCTCAAAGTTATGTGTATATGGGGGGGGGGGCATTTGCTTCATAGCACATGGTTAAATGAAGAGCTATGAATGTTTTACGAAGAAGAGGGAAGGAACAGTGAGGGGATCTGATTTCCAGTTGATGCCAGATTGTTTATTCCTGGTGAAACACGTGCAGCTGACTGGTGGGGACTTGAGGGAGAGCCTCTTCTTACACAGGAGATGGTGACCATTTCATCTGAGAATGAGTGAAAGAAATATGTGTTTGGGTACGTGCCCGATGGTTTCGTTGTCTTTATTGTGGCTGCGTTCTGATGTCCGTGTTCGGACTGAGTAATGCTTTACTTTGCAGGTCCTTTGGATTTCAGTGGGAGTTCAAGGGCAATAAGATGGTGCTTGCATTAAGAGCATCGCAGCCTTGCCATTTGCTGCTAAGTGTTTTGCTATATAAATGAATATTTGCAAGTGGGTCAGTTACGAATAAATCTGGCGGGTTTTTTTTCAATACAATATGTGATAGTGAGGAGTGCTGAGGAATGCAAGCTAGGCACTGTGTGTCGTGGGCCATTGCATAACTCACATTCCAAAAAGCTTTTGCAAATCATTAAACACACTTTTATGACTGCATTGTTAAACTTTATTAGAGGATCTGCTTCCAAACTGGATTTAACAACAGGACACTCGGAGTGAGGCATCTTGTGAGGAGAATAGATGGTCATTGTTTCAGCCTGGGCTTGGCTGGGGGGAGGCAGAGAGATTGTATTTCTGTTGCACTGTTTTCATTATGGATGCAAGATGGTTTATAGCAATAAAACCTCTCTGGAGCATTTTCATGCTGTAGCTGGGTTCTGTTTTTTAAGTAGATATAGTTGACTTTTGCCCCTGCATTTAACATGTCATCTCATGTATCACCCTAATTTATCTCAAAGTATTCTCTGTCCTGACATGTCCTGTTATTCAGCAGGAGACTGGACTTTTATCGATGCATTGAGGTTCCCAGTTAAACCTGTTGGGATATTGCCCATGTGCATGACTTTCAAGTTAACAAATTACCCACAGGTGTATAGGTTTTCAGGCTCAAACTTTTGGTTTACCTCTTGAGACACCTGGGTTGTTTTTCCTGTTTCTCTTAACTGTGGTCTAGGGGCTGTGTAATATTATTATTATTGTATTATTATTTTTCACTTTGTTATGAAGATATTAGTGTAGATATTTGTGCCTGTATCTGAAAAACTTTGTGGCTGTATCTGAAAAACTCATCTTGCTTTGCATTTAAAAGTTTCAGCGTAAGGCCCCAGTGATTAGGTCAAAAAAAGCACATTTTCATCACTTAATAAAGGCTCTGATAAGCAATGCTGACCTAAAATCTGCAGGTTGCTGCCACAACCCTTGGGTTTGCCGATATATTTAGCACTTCCCCTTCTCAGAAACAAGCAGCAATTTGTACATGCTCTTCACGGTTTGGCATGAAATTTTAATCATCTTTGCTACTTGGGTGCTTGTGAACTGCGAGAGCGTTACTTGTGTGCAGAACAGACCCAGTCAGAAATAGCTGACCCGGCGCCTGGTGACTACAACACATGGCCTAAAAATTGCCTCCAAATTGTACATTTTGCTGTCTTGCAAGCTTGAAAACTTCCTAGAGTTTCTCATAATTCTGTTATCCTGGTTCTTTCCCCCTCTGAGAGAGTACTGGCAATCACCTTACATGTCTTGCTTGCTTGTTTTTCTCTTTCCTTTTTCATTCTGCTGATATTTCCTTGCGCTCAGTCCTGCTGGTTGGACTCATGGGAACTAGTTTCTGTTCTGCATTTTGTATAGCTCTGGAGTTTGTAGATCACTCTTTGGATAAACATTTACAGTCATTAAAAAAATAATAATAATAAAGGTGTCCTAAACATCATTTATTACCTTGCTTATACTGAGAAGTTATTCTCTGCGGTGGATAAATTTATTATTTACAGTCTGTACAGCAGCTGTCCAATAAGCAATATTTGATTGGCAGTGGATAATTATAAGCTGGTACTTTCTTTCCTATGTCTCAAATCCTGCAAACAACTTTGGAGAGAGAAATGCTGCTGTGTGATGCCAGTCTGATCCCTGCTGCAATCGCAGCTGGGCTACTCCATGTTCAAGATCCCCCTTGAACAATGTCTTGCTCCTCTGCAGCTCTGCACAGCTCATCCTTGAATTTTGGTGAAGGTTTTTGAGGGGTTGCTTCGGGAAGGATCAGGGCACTGAGAGCAGCACCTCTGTGTGGCTCAGAAAAGCTGCAAACAGCCCTGCAAGGAAATCTCTACGCACTGACCCTGCTCTGTACTTCCTTCTCCTTTCTGCCTCCTTCACTTGGACCACAGCTAACACAGCAAAGCTCAGCAGAAACACTCGTATAGCTTGAGCTATACAGATGTGTGGTGATGGGCAGCTAAGGTGCTAAACAGCTCCCTTCTGTACCCTCCCAGCCCTCTCTCAGTGTCCAAATCCAAATTCAAGGACTCTCTGCACGTTTTCTCTCAGCGAGAAGGTTTCCGCATATGGAAGATGCACATCCTGAAGGGCACGACTGGGCTGGGAATCCAGATAACGGGAGGCAGAGGGTCGAAGCGGTCCCCTCACAGCATCATCGTCACCCACGTGGAGGAAGGTGGCTCCGCACACAGGTGAGATGATGTTGGTGCCTTTGTGGGAGTGGGTGTGATGAAGCATCATCCATGGCCATCACTGTTAACCAGACTCGTGAGATGGGTGTGGGGGTTTTGCCATCCCTTTGTGTGAGGATGAGAATATGGCACTTTTAGCTTAAAAACTTTCTTTTTTGATTGGTCACTGAAGCTTTTTCCAGTATATTTAGTCCAAACTATAGACAGATCAAACACTTGGTGATGGGGTGTAAACCAAGGAGCCTGATAGCTTGTGGAGCTTTTTCCCCAAGTCCCTTATTGGAATATGGGCCTTTCCCATGGGATCAGCAGTGGGTGAGTGTGGGTTGCACAACCCAAGGTACTCACTACCAGCCTTGGCCCTACTCCCTGATGAGGGATGTATTGAGGTCACTGCTGCTCCCTGACTGTCTTGCAGCCCAGTCACCTCTCTGAGCCACATTTTTGGACAAATAATGCTGCACTGACTGATGCAAGCTTAGCATCAGCCAGATCACATCTTGTCCACGTACCACCAGCACCAGGGAAGGACCCCCCAGCAGCTCCATGTTCCTTATGTGTTTCCACAGGGATGGCAGGCTGACGCCAGGCGATGAGCTCCTCATGATCAATGGGCAGTCGCTGGTGGGGCTCTCCCACCAGGATGCTGTGGCTCTTCTTCGCTCAGCCATTGGACTGGTGCAGCTGGTGGTTGCTAGCAAGGTACAGTCCTCTCCTTGTTGGTCTTCTGAATGTACATCCAGAAGAATTTGTGCAAGTGCTGTGTGGAAAGAGCATATTTTTTGATAGGGAATCACATGTACACATTTGCTTCTCTAAATTTAACGCACAGCTATGGGAAATACATCAGTAGCTGCCATCAATCTGCGGCATATTAGCGGGGCATAGACCAACTTAATGGTTTGCTTGTATTGCCGCAATATATTCAGTGTGCAAATGAGTCTGTATTTATTCATGCAGATGTTACTTAAGTTTTGGCCAAAGCCATTTTCTTAAAATATATGCTAAATAAAGCAGGCTGTTCTTACCCTCTTCTGCTTCCTCCCTGCGTAGCCTCCATAGCTATACTCTCTTGTCCTATCTGTGTGCCTGAGGTCTCCTGATGATGATCTTTTGGCTTGAGTTCCTTATTTTGTCCTTGTTAATAGCTTGGAGTGGAGCTCTCGCAGATAAAGGAGCATGAAATTTCAGAGAAATGAGAGTGGAATTCATTTATCAGTCAGGCTCTTCGTTCTGCTTTCATCTCAAGAGAGGTTGAGGGGATATTACACAATATTTTGTCCTTTGTTTAAGAAGATCATGCCACCCCCATTTCCTCTCCTCCCTGGACCACAGCCTGCTGCTCCCCAGGTTCGGTTGATGCAGGCATTTGGTGAATGGCTGTCTGGCTCCCAAAAACACACAAGGTATCAAAGAAGGATCTGCCTGCAAGTGGGGACCATCAGGCCATTTGGGGTCGTGACAGGAACATCTTGAGCCAAAGGGACCGCTCGTAAACCTACATTTCCAGGTGGAGCGTGAAGTGTCAGCAAGCCACTGTGTCAGTATTTCAGAAGTTTTTCTTAGCTTCGCTTTCAGCCTGATGCAGGTTTCTGCAGGTTTAATGTCTGTATGCTCTTAAGACTTCTTTATGCTCATGTTTTTCAAGAAGAGGCTCTATCCCACCATATTCAAAGTGAAGAGCCTGTAACTTCTCTAATGTTTCAATTAGACAGTGAAGACGATTGAAGACCTTCTGTATGCTCACAGCCTGGTGTTAACCCCACCAGTGTTTATTCTGGAAACAACATGCTTTGACCTGAAGTAGGTACATTTTGTATTTCCTTTAGAGAGTTGGACTCTGCCAAAACACAAGGTGGTGGACTGCATAAATTTCTCCTTAAAATGATTTGTTTGTTCATATGATGACTGCACCAAAATAACACTTCCAAGTAAGCTTACAGCATAAAACTTCCCATCCCTGCTCAGGCTGTGAATCTATTTGGCCAGTGCTCTGTGCACTTGGGCAGTTTTGATGTCCTTGGGAGGAGGATTCAGGAAGGCAAGCGGTGAGGAATCCAGCCTGTGCTGATTCTTAGGCAGTCTCAGAAAAGGTGTAAATAGGTGAACTGTTCCCTAGCAGCTCCCTCTGGGCATCATTTGTTGGTATGGGAAAGCAGCCTCACAGTTTGTCCTGGTTCAACTGCTCTTGAACATAATTTGTTCTAAAAGCAAGAAAATGAGAGTCTGTCTGGCCTGTTGCCTTCAGCTGATACATGTTTGCCTGCCAGAAAAGTTGCCAAAGACTGGAAGCAGAACCTGAAACATCAGGACTGAGCTGGTAGAGGATAAATGGGTCAGTTTTCATTTTGTTCTCCTAAGTTAGGTTGTCAGTGTAGTATTCCTATGCATGTAGATAGATAAACGTGTGAAGGGAGCGTCTGCAGGGAGGGAGCAGAAGCACAGAGTGTGATTTGGGATGCAATGAAATGAGTAAATGAGGTCTGCAAACTCTTGAGTCTGCTCACAGTAACATTTCATAAACCCAAAGTGGGGAGAAGCAGACTGCTGGGGAAGCATTTATTTTAAATTCTCCTTTATGAAATCTAAATGTTTTAGACAAGTATTGGTCTCTGTTTACTATATAAGCACTTTGAAACCAGGTCTGCTTTTTATAACTGGACCATTTAAGTCTGAGCACATGGAAGCATGTAACCAGAGGAGGACTACCAGGGAGCTGTCCCTGTGCAGGTTAAACAGAGTGGTTTTACCATGACTTTGGTGGTTCACTGCCTGTGATGTAACATACTTTGTTGTCTTTCTGGTAGGAATCTGCTGAAGGGGATTTTCTGAAGTACCCATCTACCAGTTTGCCAGACTTGCTTAGCACTTGCTCAGTCCAAGACTCTGTCTCTTGCACTGACAATAAGGAAAATGAAGAACCAGAAGAGGAAGATGTGAAAGGGGTGAATGTGTCTCCTGAAAAACTGGTTGCTGTAAGTTTGGCTTTGGTGTGATGTTTTTGCTCTCTCCTTTGACGCCCATTTGCATCTGTCACGTTCTCCTACAGCCTGACATAGAGTGGATCCTCGGGGTGGGGCAATCCCACCCAGCCCTTCCTTGCCTGGCACGTTGGTAACAGGATGGAATAGGGATGGCATCTACCACAGCATTGGCCGTCTCTGCAGCACAACAGCACATGGAGCAGGAGCTCTCGTGTCTTCCAGGCTATGTGGCAATCATGGTTTTGTTTTCCTCTCTGGATTGTTTTCCACTCACTTCCACTGCTTTTGTTGGATCTGATGCAAAATCTCTCACAGTGCTTGCGCAGTAACACGCTCTTCTTTTCCTCTTCTTTTAACAGTTCATGATCCAAGTCTTCAAGTTTTTATTTGCTCTATTGAAGCCAACAGACACTTTTAGGGGGAGGGATACGAATTTCTGGCTGTGAGCTGTAACTGAAATTCAGCTGAATAAATGCTGCTGGTTGATAATCTCACTTGCATTCCCTTCGGGGCTGCATTAAGCAGAGATTAAGTGGATTATTGCTATTTATTTGTAACGTAGCAGCTCTTTGAAACTTTGTTGGTATTCTGGGCCTCTGTTGTATTGTACAGACAAAGAATAAAATGATGTTTGCCGCTCTAAAGAGCTTGCAGGCTGGTTTTCCAGTCAGGTGAAGCAGGTGGAAGCTTTTATCTTTTTAAATTTTCTCTTCTTGTCTTTTTTTCTCCTGTTTTCTGTGGCAGTTGTAATAAACCTCTTAAACTTTCGGATGGTTCAAGATGTGATACTGGTTTGGTGTTTTGATTTTGTGTTCTTATACTTTCCCTTTTCTGAGCAAAAGACTGCTCCATGGGACAGATCTTACCCTGTGGTCTAGCTGGTGCTGGTGTTCAGTTCATACCTGCCTGTTATCTCTGAGTTTCTTTGAGTCTATCCTTATTACTGTCCTCACTCTCACACATCTCTTTACTGTGACAAGTTGTGTTATTTCTGCACTGTCTTCTCTTCTAGGTGCCAGGGTGCCAGGGGAGGAATGGAAAAACAAATAAATCAGGGATGCTTAGCACGCTGATGATGGTGTAGTGTTTGTGTGCTAACTTGAGTGGGCACCTAAGCATTCTTTTAGCTATCAAAATACTTCAAATTCTTCTATATATCGTGTTTCAAATTCTGGTAATTTTTCATAATGCTGTGGCTCTGTAATACTTAAACATAAAAATTCAATTTAAAACTTAATTATAAGTAGCTCCCCACCTTTCCAGCAACTCTTTTCAGCACAACTAGGAGTTATTTGTCACTTGGTTTGCTCCTGACTTTCAAGCAAGGATCTGCCTGGTTTTCATCAATGGCTTTTTTTTATCAGGTGTTTTCTTTCCACGTTAACATAACACTAGGGGAAGCTCAAGGTAGCTGAGGTGCACACCAACCACTGGGAAGACCCAGCTGCCCAAGCCTGCCCAAAGCCCTTCAACACGGACCTGAGTTTGGAACCTGCTCTGCAGGCTAGCAGTAGTGGTAGCCTGAGTCAGAGGCAGCTTGATTTGTCTGCCTGTCTCATCCCTGATGGCAATAGCTCTGTGCTTTCGTAATGCATCTCTGGGGGTGGAGGGAAAATCACAGACATCTGAGTACAATAAACACACTAGAAGAATAGGGACAAGATTTTTTTCGTCTTCTTTTCTCTGTTTTTTTGGTTTTTTGGGTTTTTTTTTTGTTGAGAGGGATGTAATTCAAAGGGCTGTAATAAGCTTTTGGTGACTCTTGGGACCTTTTCTTTTTTTTGTTTGAGCTGCACATGAAACCTTCCTCATCTAATCCAAAGCAGAGGAAGTCTTTGCATTCCCCTTGTAATTGCTGTCCCAGCCTCAGGAGTGCAGACGGGGCTCTCTGCAGCCTGGGGTGGGCAGTCTGTACAGTGTAGACCCCTTGGCTCTACCTGCAGCCTGATCCATCCTCATCAGATCAGGGTAGCCTACCAGGAGGGCTGAGCTGGGCTGTGCAAATGCTGCATGCTACCAGGCAGGACATAGGAAGGTAAATGTATGGAAAAGGTAAACTTTGCAAGTAGCTTTTTTTCACCTGGCAAGATGGGGACATTTTTCATAGCTAAGCTTAGAAGCTGATTTCAAGGTCAGTATGAACATAAGCATCATATGATTTTATTTTATATATATATTGTTATATAGATGAATTCAAAATTGCTTTTAGAAATTACTGTTCCTTGCTTCTCCCACTCTGTTTGTGATACTCATGTGTCTTCTCTTTCTCTCATATATATTCCATTATATTTATACTGTAATTAAGGAGTAACCATGTGACTGATGATTAAAGGAGGAACTAAGCTGGACCAGTTTTAATCAGTGCAAATATAATTGTTTTGGACTTCCAGGGTGGGTGGTACTCAAGGTCTGGATCAGTTAAGGTCAGACCTCTGAGATTTGAAACCGATTCTCAACCCAGCCCAGCCCAGGAGTTAGCTTTCTTAGCACCAGTTTCTCACCTCTGACAAGAAGTTAATGACTTCTCTTGTTTGCTGAGCAGGAGACTTTGTATAGACGTACAGTAATGCTGTCAGATGCTGGGTGGTTAGGTAACAACAAGCAATTCAGGGTGATTTATCATCAACCGAGGCTTTGCAGCCCCTTTTCTGTCCAGCAGAGTGTGTGTATCTAATTCTTGAGCAAGTATACAAGATACTGCAAAACTTGCAGATGCTCTTAGGGTTGTCTAAGGTCTTCTTTCATTAACTTCTCTGTGAATATAGTTCAGTGCTGAGTATTAAGAACCATAATTTATGGACCCGGTGGACTTGCTGTTAATGCCTTAGCACCTGATTGCTTAAAGGCTGAACAAGGCAGAAAAAGTAATCGCTTCAAACTAAGGTATATATTCACATCCTCATTCTTGTAGTTATTTAGAACTCAGCTGGACCAGGCCCTGAGGAACCTGATCTAAGTTGTCTCTGTTTTGAGATGGGACCTGGACCAGAGACCCCCAAAGGTCCCTTCCAACCTGGCTTGCTCTACAATTCTATGAAAAATAATTTTTTTTTTTTCCTTGGGGCTGGACATTAAAAATTTTCCCTGTGAGCAAGTTGTTTAAAACTGTTGTGTTCCACTCCAGTGTGTCTGACCAGGGAAATACAATCTGAGCTAGACAGCTTCCCCAGGACATAACAGAGGAGTTTTTGTGACACTTCAGAACCGTATTTTAAGAGAAATATCACTTGTAAGTCTTACTTGAAAGTCCAGTTGTTGTGTTTCATTAATAAAAAATTCATAATACATTTTAATTTGAGCTCTGTTTTTACAGTGTTCTTATGTAAAGTCCTATTTAACATGAAATATCCCTTAAAATTCTAACTTTAATAAAACTTGTGCTGCCAGACAGAAAAAGGATTACATTAATATCCTTAAAGTGCATTCCTTTTCAGAGCTAGTTTGGCCAGAATGTTCCTTAACTTCACACACACAATACTGAGCCACAGAGTCACGTTGTGCTAAATTGTTCTGGAGCAGTTTGGGGTTTTTAAACCCCCTAAACCCCCCACTATGAATCCATATTCTTCCTCGTGCAGTTGACATTGTTATTTTAAAATGTCATTATTTATGTCCAAATGAAATAGGATGATATGACAGTATTTGCCTTTGATGATTTATTTTTAATTCTAATTGACTTTTTCTAGTATTTCTGTTGCTTGAAATTGAATCTGTCACTGTATTGCTGGCTGGTGGAGCAAACTGGAAAATGAGCTCTAAAGAGAAAGCAGGTCTCACAAGAATTTGCAAAATTTCTAATGAATTTGGGGCATTTTGGGTCCCCAGACGAGGCATGTGCCATTCTTAGTTGCTTCTAAGGTTTCTTGCCTTTCTTTGTGATAGTGCTATGATGTACAATATATGATGATCCGAGTACTTTATTTTTTCACGTGTTCAACTTCAGTGACCAACTTCGTATTAATGGCTTGAAATTCCAAGAAGTTACTAAATACAAGAAGAACATGTTCGCCTCAGGTGGTTTGGATCTGTAGTTGCTGGAGGCAGGGAGGAAAGGCTGGGGACTGTTCTTCTGTGCTTAATCTTGTGCTCTCCCTCGGGTGTCTACTGCTCGTGATGTTGGAGGCAGGACCCTGATTCGAGTCTATTCTGTGCGGAATAGAATTGTACTAAAGAGAAGTACTTTATTTGAGAAAGGAGGCCATCATTATCCCTAACTTGTCCAGGGGTGATTGGGAAGAGAGGTGATTTGCCTCCTCATGCCCAAGCTCATCATGCAGGCAAGCCCTGAGGACACAGCCTCTGGCAGCATCCCTGGCTGCATGACCCTCTGCTGACGGGTGGCAAGCTACTTTTGTTTTTTTAATCCTTTTGCATTGACCTGAAGCGCTTGATGTGTACCCTCACATGAGCTGTGGGTGAGTTGCATGTGGAGACAGCCATGATCCGGCAAGGTCTTGATCCTCATACAAATAACAGAAACAGGATGTCTCAGGTTAAAGGTTTCTTGCATGAGCCAGGTTTTCTTATCCCTGCCAAAACCCGCTTGTGTTTTTTTGCAAGACGTGCAGCTGAAAGTTGATAAATAAACCTGTTCCGTGAATATGAAGAAATTCATTTGTTTACCCCCCTCCCTCCTTATTTTTATTTTTTGTCTGAGCCACAGTTCTGCATAATTATTTTCTGTCGTGAGCCTTTCTGTCTTACCAGGGAATCCGTACGTAATTACCTGTAGCCATGCAAGCATAATAAGGAAGAGGATAACAATGCCATAAGTTTAAAAACACTCTTGGGGTCAAAAGTTCTTTTGGAAACACTGGGAGAGAATTTCAGAGAAAGCATTAGCATTGAGAAGGAACAGGAAGCATAACTCAACAATTAAATATGTGCAGAGTGTGGGGAGGGACCCTCGTTATTTGAAGGGCTTGAGTGTTTGTTCCTATTAGGGCACTGCAGTCTCGAAAAAGGTTGCTGAAACACAACTCACTCCTCAAAACCGTGCACTCCTGGATGGATGGAAAAAAAGCAAAAAAGAGCTTTTGCTTTCAGAAATCTGCTTTGCCATGAAATGCTTTACTTGACAGAGGGTGGGAAAGCGGGGGAGAAAATGAAGATCCTGGTGTGAGGCTCTGTTGTGGCCAGCCCTTGTCCTGGAGAAAGGTTTGATCACTCCTTTCCTCTTCATAGTGAGGGCTGGTAGTGTTTGCAGATCCTGCCTTCTGCCAAATTGCCCTTGGAAGGGGCAGGTGAGAGCAGAGTCCAGCTGCACCTTAGCATGGCTTCGAGCTGCTGCTTGGCTGTATATGCTGGATTTGCTGAAAGTGGCAGCACTGTGCCTTTGAAATACAGTCTTCTCTAGCATATCCATAGGTCTGTGCCCCTGCAGTGCCCTTCACTCATGCTGTAGCTGAGCAGACACTGGGTCCTACAGTGACTCCAAATGCGAATTTTTAGAGTAAATGTATTTAGGAATTTGGGCAAAAGATAATGACGCAATATTTGGGGACCAAATCTTGTTCGCCCAATGTGGATGTTCTTCCAGTGTTGTTTCCAGAAGCTGCATCACATAAAAATAAGCAACTGCAATTCGTCTTATTGCTGGGGGAATGTTCAGTGGTGGGCTGATGATCGTGGTACAGCATTGACAAGGGCTTGGGGAAGGTGTGGGCACACATCACATAAGTTTGAGGAGGAAGAAGAGTGGTGAAAGGTCCCCAGGGGGACAGTGTCATTGAATTACTGTTTTTCACACGTTCTAAAATTAACCTGTCAAGGAGACATTAATGTGTATGTGATCTTCAGGTCAGGAGGGAGTTCCTGAGCAGCAGTTGCATCCTTCCCTGTGCTTGTCTCCCAGCCCTCCTGGGTCACTTTTTACTGCCTCTGTGTTAAAGACAAGCCCAGAGAAAACTATTTCACCCAGAGGCTAGTACTCTGAAGGATTCCCTGTAGACGCACACTACAAACTGTGAAATATCTCCTGTTGCTTGAGCTGGTGGAAGATAACCTTTTTGACTGGACCATAAATATCACTGTAGACAATGCCTGGAGTTACAACTTTTGCTCTTCCTGTGTGATATGCTTGAAAGCCAAGTCAGCAGAGTAATAGAAACGCAAGTTTATCTACAGTACAGGTTCTGCATGGTCTTTGTTTTTGTGAATGAGGGCTTTTCCCATAAAGCAACAGATACGAGTACAGCCTGCCTCTCCTTTGGCTGTTTGGATAACTGCCCAGTTTTGAAGGAGATGAACTACCTTTAACAAGCTAAAAATAACCCCCTCGTGGCACTGGAACAAGAGAGATGCTGTCACAGCCGTGCGGTTCACATATATTAGCAGAAGGATGATAAAGGCTGTAGGATCTGAGAGTTAGGGTGATTGTCGTATTATCACATCTGCAGTGTGTTTGTCTGCAAATCCTTGAGCATGTACACAGTCCAGTCTTGGTTGAGCTCTGTTAAAACTCATTTGAGATGTGCTGTGTTTGAATAAACACGGCCTATATAATGTGTAAGGCTTCAGATCCTTGATTCACGTATGAAAGATACTTAATGATTTGATATTCTGTGTCCTCTTATGTACTTAGGATGATAGAGAATGTGGTTTTGAAGCTGAAATCCATAGCTCTCGACCAGCCATGTCATGGGAACTTTCTCTGCAGCTATGGGTTAACATTGGTATTAGGAAGGTCTTGCTTCATTCTCAGGAGAGTTATTTTGAGAACTGTTTATTGCTTGCTTTGTGAGTAAAAAGGTTGTCATTTAAAAAAACAAAACAAACAGAAGCAATTTATTGTTTGTCATGATGCATAGGCTCTGGATTTGTGCTAAGCCATAAACTGAGCATTTATTAAAGAAAATAAGGAAGGGAGCTGGATCAGCTTTCACACAACTTGAGTTCCATGTTTTTCTCCTCTGTTTACCAGGACCAGTCTTCTGGGACCTCTCTGCAGCACATGGAGACATCTCATGGGCAGCGACTAAACTGCATGCAAATGTGTCATGCTGTTTGATTTACATGGGGAAAAAAGGATAAAGCATAAAAAGGAAAACAGCAGTGATCTGTTTGTGCACCGTCTCAGAAATCTATGCATTTGATTTCCTTTAGCTTAGAAGCTGTTCCTAGTGAAAATCATAATATATTGCAGAAGAACAGTAATCTGGTCCAAGAAAGGATTGAGAACTTTTTAGCTGGGAGCATCTCACTATTTCCAAGACACATGTTGTCTGTGTTAGCTTTTTCTTTGAGAACTTAGCTGCATTAGCCATTTCCTGCATTTCTTCCTATTTCAAATGATATTTTTAAAGTTTTGTTGCTTCAGAACATTTATTATTAATTTTAGCACCTGAAAATGAAATCTGGTTTGCTTAACTGCAGCCCTTACTGTAAACACAATATTGCACCAGTGAGTCTCTGGAGCCAGCACAGCTGGGATCCTGCTACATTGAGAACCTGCCAACATCCTCTGGGTCATGGTCAGCACATTGGAGCTCCTGGTATCAAACACTTTGAAGGAGGTTTTGAAGTGTCTTGTGCGAAACAAATAGAGCATTCTGAAAGATGAGAGCAACTCAGCTCTGCCATAGTGCATTTACAATGTGTTTGCTGAGGGTGCATGGGCAGATACTGCTGCCTTTGTGCTGGTGAGTGCCAGGTTATGTTTCATGTGCAGGTTGTTTGTGACTATTCTATAGACTTGGTAGAGAACAGTAAAAATAATGATTATGGGTTTGTACCTCCTGAAGCTGTGACAGTAATGCCCTTTCTAGCAACCACTGCATCATAGTCAAGGCTTAGAGTGGCTTTTGAATGCAGGTATTTGGTAGAGTGACAGACCAGACATTCTTAGAGACCACTTTAAAGGCTTTTGGTTTGTTTATTTGGCATTTCCACCTATTCAGAAAATAGGGCAGCTCCGATTCTTGGCTGTTTTATCAGATTTCCTGATCTCCTGCTGCACATGAACTGGGAGTTTTCCAACACTTTCTTTATAGTGAGGCAATGGAAGCCTCAGGTTCCCTTCCCCTCTCCCTGGGTAGGAGGAAGCACTGGCTGCACCCGGTGGTACCGGTACAGTTAATTCCCAGATGAGCTGCTGGGGAAGGCAGCCGGTGCTTTGTTTCACCAGCAGTACTAAATATAGTCCAAATCTGAACCCTCCTGGAGCCTCACTGCTGGAGCCTGCCCTGGCCAATGTGCAGAGCTGCTGACTCCCCCAACAGCTTCATGCTGCTGGAGGAACCGGGGCACTGGGTGTTGCAAAAGTGCCAGCTGAGGCACTGAATTAGTGCTGACATGGAGGTGACATTCCTCCTCTTTTCCTCCGCCCCTGGCTCCATTTGGGTCTCCACGTTTGTGCCATGACAGAAGGGAATGGCAATGCAATGCTCTTTGAAAGAGGGGAGTGTCATAGCTTGCACCAAAACTGATTAAATCTGTTTAATTTGCAATTCCTTTGAGCCCCATGGTTCAGCCACGGGAGCTACCTGGGTGTTGGGAGGTGCTGTGTTTTGGAAAGGTGCCCCTGGATGCTGCAGCCTCTGGTGTGGTGTGTCCTGGCTTATCTGGCTCTTTCTAGCATCTGAACAGCTTTGTGCATGCCCTAAGACCGAGCAGTAAGCCATGGAAAACTCAGTGCTGGCAAAGATTAGAAAATCCACGTCCTCTGCATCGTTTGCAGTGTTAATTCTGGTAAGTTATAGTGCTGCAGTTTGTAATTTATCTGGGAGATAGATTCAATTAAATTGAAAAAGAGCTAATTTAAAAGTGAAGGTATTTTACTTTCTATGCAAAGGTAAAGGGACCCGTGGAGTTCCCTGCTTACCAGATGCATTTAAGGCTTAAAGCCTGCTGTGCCCCATAAAGCAATAAATAATTGCACAAATAACTGGAACAACTAGAATTATAATAGGTCTTGGAAGGATATCTGCAAGACTTTTGGAAAGGTTAAAGCCTTTAAGGCATCAGCTGGTCCTGTGGAACTAGGAAGAATGACTGTGCAGAGATCAGGTAAAACCAGGTTTGCTTTGGGCACTTTGCACCTTTCTCTGAAGGGTCTGGTGCTGGCTTCTCTTGGAGACTGGTTGGGTTCATCCTGCCAGCTGCCCTACCGACAGTGATGCTGGCTTGTTTCATGATTAAGCATATTTGGGTTAGTGCTGCTTAAGGAAAAACTGTCATGGCTGTGCTGGGACTGAAGAGGATGAAAAATTACCCCATGGAGCTTGTTCAGGGTTGCTGGGGCACAGCCATCCCTCTTTCACATTGCTGTTTTAAAGAAGGGCAGTGGACTTGCTGGTGGATGTGCTTTGCCAGTGCAGGTAGGGCTGAATTTAACGTTCTCACTAACAATCAGGTTAGACTTGTCTATATGCTGTTTGTGCTCCTCAGCAGAGGAAGCTGTTGGGCTGTGCCGTGAGGAGTCGGGTGGGCTCACTGATTGGAAAGGTGGCTGCTCAGGAGCTCCAGCACAGCAGCAGTAAAGCAGTTTGCCTATTAAATTGTATCATCCTCTGCGTGCTGCCTTGTTTCTGTAGATCAGCAACGATTGTCAAGCTGTTTGTGGTTAAACAATGCAGACTTTTATAATCCTGCTCCTCATCTCGCCTAATTAAGGGGCTGGTCATGCTGGAGCTTTGCCCAAGCGAGGACTCCAGGGACAGTTGTTCGTTCTGGTGCAGTGCCAGGACCGTGTGTCCCTGATACCGCTGTTTCCTTTGAAATCAATTGAGATGTCACCATCACTTGATCCTGGAGCTACTTAATGAGCTGGCAAAATGGGCTCTATTTTTAGATCTCCCTTCAAACTGCTGTGTGTGTTAAAGCTCCCCTTGTCCTTAATGCCAGGATGGTGTTGGGCAGGATTTATTGGTTTATTTTAATAAGAGGCATACAGAGCTGAAATAATAAGCTCCATTTCCTTGAAAGTGAGGAAAATTAAAATGGCATGGTTAAATCCAGGCAGCCACCTCGAGACAGTAAAGCGATGCATTCACGTGTGGCCAGGAGGATAAGGTGGAGCTGGATTTTTCTTCTTGTCTAAGTTATGAGAGAGCCAAAGATTACAGACATATGACTTAGGGAAGTTCTCGTAAGCTTTGTGGACTAGATTTCCAAGTGTTTTCTGAACAAGATAAAACTCTTGGTGGTTTGTTAGACAAGCTCAACAACTTAGCAAATATGCATTTCATTGCAAACGCTAGAGCGTCTTCCCCAGCATGTTTACAATTGGTGTCAGAAAACTATTTTTGCTAAAATAGGAAATTAACACAGACATAGGTAATTTTGATGGTTTTGCTTCTTATTGTAGTCGGAAGCCAAGTTGGATACAATGTGATTTCAGGAAGCTGAGAATGCCTTGAGACTTGCCCTTGCATTGGTGTTTGTGCACACATGCCCTTCTGAGCATCATATGTGGAGTTTGGGGATTTGCTGTACATAGGTTTACAGGATTGCACAGCAATGAGGTGAGGGAATAGGGTGCACGGTTTGAACATGAGTGGCAATTTCTCCTGGTTTTCCCCTCACTCCACTAGATGAAAATGTATGTAATTGCAGAATGCATCTGTACTTTGCTTCTGTTGCACAGTCAAAATAAATAAAAGCAAAAAAACTCCTAGCCAAATCCAAACCCCATGTAGTAGAAGCACAAGATGAACCAAATGGGTCAGCCTTGAGCCTGGTCTTGGAGTGGGGATTAGCTGTGACAATGATAATTTCAGCATCTTTCTGTACACTGCTGCAAAATAATTAAATTTCCCCACCCCCCACCCCACCCCATGCTTTGAATTGGAGGAAGCAGTCCAGCTTTGGACTGGGAGTTGTGTGATCTCATCCGATATAACTGCCCATGTCCATGCATACCACAGAAATGAAACAGCTCTACAGCTCCCGACCTGAGCTGGGTCGTGCTCAGCTCCAGAAAAATCAGATTGGACCCATCCCCATCTGTTAGGATAGTTAAACAGCAAGCCGACAAAACTGGCTGCGTTTCTTGATCTCTATGCTTCAAATATTTCTCCACCACAGAGTTAACACAGCCCCTGAGTACTGATTGCTTTGCACACCTTTAAAACCACTAGCTACGTGATTTATGTGTGTTTGTGCCAATGATTTCTTCTTTTCTGCAAGGGAAGCATCTCACTTAATAAAGAGTATTTTTGCTTGTATGGTAAATTCCAACTTAACTGTGTGTGATTCATGAAATCCTGTCTCACTGGGTCCCTGTCTCAGTAGGGAGAGTTTGTGATGCTTTGGCTGTGGCCTAATAGCTGATGATTTGGGTCTCTTGGGTGCATTTTTTGATCTGATTTCTCACATCTTTTCTGGAATGAGTCCCTCATTAAGATGGCCAAGTCATGCCAGGATGGCATTGTTTTGTTTTGTTTTTCAAACTGATCTAGTTATTTTCTTCTTCAGATAAATCTGATTATATGGAGCTGTGAGCTGCAAAGCATTTAATACTAGAAGTGACCTCTGAAGCAGTTGCTGCAGTGTCTTGAAAAATCAGCAAGAACTAGCTAGGATGTGCAAACTATGTGTTAACTATGTGTAGCTGTTCATGTTGAAGGGGGAGGAATAAAAAGCTGTTTCCATTCCAGCTTCCTGTTATCTCTCAGTTTTATGCTTTCCTGAAGTTTTTACCCTTTGAACTGACATCACAAAGTCTAGACTCTGTGCAAAAGATAAACTTTGGCTTTCTTGGTTTGGAGATAAGAGGGACTAGGGGATGAGAGGCAAATTCTGGGGAAGATTCTGCCATTCTTAAGCTTGAAGAGTAGAAGTAGAAATGATTTTAACAATAAGAGTATTGGGTCATTTGGCTGGGATTTTTTTTTTTTTAAATGACCTCTGACAGTTTATAGAGTACATTAAAAGATTAACACAGCCATTAAGTGGTTGTGTGGTAAATTTTGTTGTCCTTGCCATGAGCTGTCTGAATAATCATGAAGGAGATGTGTGGTGGGTAATGGGGTGAAAACGTAAAAGAATTATTGTGTGCATACGGAGCATATCAAGGATTGCTGTGTAGTGGCACCTCTAGGAAAATGCCACTGATGTAGGTCAGTAAAGGAAGAAGTGAGTGGAGAAGGAAGCCACCGGGGTCTTCCACAACACATGGGGTGGGAGAGAGTCTTTGTGGGCTTTGGACATGGGCAGCTCTGCTCATCCCTGGCCATGTGGGAGCAGGACATGCATGGCCATGCTGCTGTATGTTGTCACTTTGTATTGTCACCCGCATCTGGCATCTTACATGGTGGGTAAACAGGCTTGTCCCATCTCAGTGCATTTACTCAGGGTGGTGGGGTTGCGATTCCACATTTAAGTTGAGCATTTCCAGGCTTTTAAGTGCTTAGCTGTATAATCTTCATAACTTTCTGTTAAATTAGTTTTCCATCCATTATGCATCAGCATTCAAGCTTCGGACAGTAACAATAAAATAACACTTTTTAAAGTGGTTTACTTTATAAAGATGTGATGTCCCTGGAAGTCTGCTGAGTTGAACAAACTGCAATAAAAGCTGCATTACGATTTTGTTGAAATGCATGTGGAGGCACTTGAATGAGGTGCCATGGATCCTGGAGGTGCTCTGGGGGCATTAGTGGTACCTTGCAGAGAATCCCTGGACATCCTGTACCTGTTCCTGTCAGTAAGGTTTGCAATAATGTTCAAAGGCATTGCTCAAAATTACTTACAGAAACATGTGCTGGCTTAATAGAATGACTTGTTTAGGAAAAAAAGATGATGTGCAGTGGAATTTTTAGTCTTTTAGTAAAAATGAGAGGAATTCCAACAACTTCTCTAGTTTTACAAGTAATTTATTTTTTTTTTAGGTAATGGGAACTGAGAAGTCTCAAGATGCAGCTTGTGCAGAAATGTCCAAAGGAAACAACCAGAGTCCAACTCTGGGAAGTGGCATACTGAAATACAGAAGTCGATCCCAAGGTAAAGCTGAGTTGATAAAAGATAGCAAGAGCAGAATTTTTATGTTGTATATTTATTTTAGCTCTCTAAAAGTGAGACAGAATTTCTTCCCGTTGTGATCATATTAGTTTAATTTGGAAGGAAAATTCCAGGTGTAAGATGTTTGCATTCATCCTTCTGACTTCTATGGACAGAAAGATGAAGCAAAATTTTGGTAGCTTCTTTCTTTTTTTTTTTGTCCTCTCTCTGTTTTTTAAAATGTATATTCCCTATATATTTCAGTATGCTCTGATACTGAGGTGAGGGACATGTTTCAATATGCCATCACCAAAATTCCCAATATGGTGAATACTGCCCGAATTTTTTATTGCTTTGTCTGCAAGTCTTAACAGTACCTGTGTGCAGACCATGATCATGTTCTCATCCCTAATAGTTTCTGAGGCTCACTCCCTCCTATGTTCACCTCAATTTCCATTTACTCACGTGTTTTCAGCATTCCCTGCAGATGTGTGTTGGTGGCTCACTGGGATCCATCCCTGTTCTCCTGAGTGTTAACGCCCCTGGGCTGTGGGTGAACCTGGAGCATCCCCGAGCCTGGTCCCAAGCCTGGGCTGCAGCGTGGGAAGAGAAGCTGCATTCAGAGATGGGCAGCAAACACAAAAATATAACTATTCTCCTAGAAGAACAGAAGGAGACATGAGAGGAAGGGATTAGTTGTAGCTGCCAGGAGGGTTTGGGAGTGAAGTGCCAGAGTGCCGTGTCCTGCCAAGAGAGCTGTCCTGGCTGTGTGCAGCAGCAACACTCTGTGTGTCTGGAGAAGGGGAGCTTTAAAACCAGGGGTGATTTCACACCCAAAGCAGAGAGCTGGTTTAAATATCACTCCAGGCAATGGGTACAAATTCTCCCCATGGATGCAGCAGCAGAATCACTTTAATACAGAGTGAAAACAACCAACAGCCCCAGCTCTCTGCACCATCCCTCCCTGGCAGTGATGCTTGCACAGCCTCCGAGTGAGGAGGAGGTGGCAGAAAATGGGATTGGGGCTTTCCTGGTTAAATTTCCTGTGGGTCAGCCTCAGCTTGTGGCTTGTGAGCCTCATCACCAGAGTAAGGACAGGGCAATGAGAGTAAAGGGAAAGCAGAGCCGCCCCTTTCTCTGGCAGCTCCAACTTAATGTTGGTTTCAAGTAATCTTAAAACCATATCATGAAATCCAGCTTGCACAAGTTTGGTCTATGTCTTGGGTTTTCATCTGTAAAGTAGGGCTTAACAGTCCTTCCCTGCATGGCAAGGATAAATGAGGAAACTGCTGTGACTGGAGGTTCTGTGGGGTCCTCTGTGAAAATGAGAATTGGAGGAGCCCTGGTGTAAGGAGCGGGGTACTCTGTGGCTAATTACAGGATGTCCTTCAAGACAAGTAATTCTGTTTCTTAAGTGAACTCTGCACTCTTGTCTTTAAGACAACTAGGATCATTGCCAGAAGGAAAGAAAATAGCATTTATTTGGCACATTTTTCCTTTTTCCATTCCAGAAAAATTTCCCTCAAAGTGACATGATACCTCCAGAAATGAATACCGCTACAGTGTCAGGTCTTTTAATTTTAAATAAATGAAGCTTGAGAGCTTAGTGCACTGGCAAGTGCCGTTGGGTGAGAACAGCTGAATTTCTTTTCTGTCCCTGAACTACCGGCTCAATTATCTTCTGTTTTTTCTTACTACCACAAGTGACAGCACTGAGGAGTTCAGCATCACTGAAAGATTGTGGAAAACCTGTGACAGCAAAAAAAGTTTTTGGTTGAGGATGGTCAAAACTAGTGTCTAAGTGCCCATCTGGGAACTGCATAGCGTTGTTTTAAGGCACTGTTTAAACTGGGATTTGCAGAAGGTGATTATTGCGTGCTGGCAAGAGGATAAAGCAGCTCTTGAGATGTTTGTGGGATGTGCTTCTGTGGTTTTCCCTAGGTGCAGGATCCCGCTTGGAGTCTGTGGGAGAAGATGATGAGCTGACAGTGGAAAATGGTGAATCAAATTATGAAATAGCAGTGAAGTATTCCCGAGGTGGAAGAAAGCACTCTCTGCCCCAGCAGCTGGAGTCGGCAGGAGCCAGGCAGGTGGGTGGAAAAGCAGGACTGGCTCTGAGCACCTCGCGATGTTTGGTCCTTCAGGATCTGTCTGAAGCTCATAGAAGCGAGGGTAGCAAAACATGACCATGTTGGTACATCATGGGCACTTAAACCAGACCTGGACACCAAAACAGGATGCATTGGCCGCCCGTGGGGAGCTCCCTTACTCTGAGGATGGCCAAGGGAGGTACTTAGTACTGCGGCCAGAAGATCCTAGGTCTGATCTTAGGAGTTGCAGTTCTAGAGATCTGAGGACTTAAAAAAATTCTGCTTCTCTTTATTTTAATGACTTGATGATGTAGGCTTTTTTCTTTCTTTTTCTTCTTTCTTTTTCTTTTTTTTTCTTAGCAGATAAGAACTTCAGTATATCATGAGGCTACCCTTAATCTTTTTAATTTAAATTGTTACTAGCGCATTACAAAATGATTCTACTGTGCAAAATGTGGGAAAATTACTGTGGCAAGATTGACTTTGACTGTCATGAGCTAGGATTTAATTCCTTGAACATTTTTCTGAATATATCTGTAAGATTCCCCCATCCCTCTTCCCCAACACATGCAATTTTCCCATTATGACATCCCAGTGCCTGTGCCAGGCAATCAGAGCAACTTCCCATGTTTTCTGATGTTTGTTAGGACTACCATATCGTGAAGAAATCCACCCGTTCCTTCAGTGCCGCCCAAGTGGAATCTCCATGGAGACTGACCCAGCCGTCCATCATTTCCAATATTGTCCTGATGAAAGGGCAAGGCAAGGTGAGGATTTCTACATGTGGCTGGTATCTCACATGTAGCAAGAGCTGATATTTCAGAGGTATCTCCCATACCTAGGACTTCCAGCATCTCTCAATGTAGCCAATAATAATAATAACAGTAATGATAAACAAATCCCATTTTCAAATGTAAATGCTGAAGTTACACCTTCAAAATGCAGGGGAAACATGTTTGTGTCATGAACTTGATGGTTTGTGGCTTCCTTTCTGATTTGGTGCATTTGGTCATTACTGAGATATCAAATATTAATAATGGATCTCTAAATATGAATGTTTATGCAAAGTTGATGCAGCTACAGAAGAGTACCTGTTTGCATGCATATTTATGGACAAACATGTTTTTCTCTCTCGAATTTGGTATGTTAAAAAAAAATTACTGCAAATTAAGCGTTAAACCCAAAGACAGGCTCCTGGTTGATTGCTTTTCTGGGAGCACTGAATTCTCTGGGTCAAAGAGTCCTCCTTTCTCCTCCCAATAATGTGTTTGCACATTTGCTAGATACCAGCTGGCTGAATGCTGAAGGAAAATAGACAAGCATTAACCTAGGTGTATATTGTTTTCTCTAATCAAATCCACACTAGTATTGAAGCTGTCAGTTAAATACTCAAAAAATACGCATGTCTTTTTCTGAAGTACTCTTTATTTTTTTTTCTACCCTGTGTTTCTCCTAGGAATTTTATTATTTCTCCCTGTAGGATAAGGCACCCTCTACTACCTTTCTGCAGTTAGATCCCAAGTATTAAGAAGCAGTTGGGAACATGCAGACACCAGTGATCATGACCCACCTCAAACAGCTGCTATTTTGGGTGCCTTCCACACACCTTTTGAGTGGTCACCTCTGCAAAGGGTTGCACTGACACAATCTTTGCAGTACCACTTGCTTTATTATCTCTATGCAGACCTGGAACTTGAAAAGTATTTCCACAGACTTGCTGTGTAGATGGCTGGGAGCCAAGTGTTTGCCCTTGGTTTTTCATCTGTAGATAGATCTGCAAGGGATGCTTTTCTGCTAGGGAGTGCCTGTGCTTCTCTGGAAAGGTGGACTAATATAGGAACTGCTGTGCTTTGCAGCCATATTTCTCCCACCCCACCCTAGAGTTGTGGGGAGAACTGTGTCTGTGCAGAGGAGTGCCAGGAGCCTTATGCTTTCTGTAGGTTGCTTTGCAGTTGGTAATTGCACAGTAAACAGTTGAGTGAGTTTGTGTTGCATGGGGGAGCTAGGATGCTTCCTTCCCAGAAATCAGTAATGTCTTATCAAATTACTAGAAGCTCATAACTGTGACAGTGTACTTTACATTCATGGAGTAAAACAGAAGAGCTGGTTGTTGCATTGGGTTGTAAACACCGTGTTAGTCCCTGCCCTGGCAGCATCCCTCAGCTGGAGAGCACTGCCTGAGGCGCTAATAATAACCACGGCTTCAGATCACTGAAGCACAGCAGCTTTGCACTTCCCTTGTCCACCTGGTCAGTGACTTTTCTCTTTATTCCTTAAAATACATGTACAGTGGTGACAAGAGGAGAAATGTGGGAGGGAGAGAGGGGAATGAATCAAGGAAGTAATTTGGCTGGGAAAGAACTCAGCAGAGGGGGAGAGGTTCATTCTGCTATACTCATCTGTCCCCTGATCAGATTCACAGAATAGTCCTGCAGCCAGCCAGGGCAGCACGGGGGCAAGAGCTAACAGATGGAGCCCTGGGGAATGTATTGATCTAGATTTATTTAAATACAACGTGGTACATGTACATTTTTAATTATTCTGCAGACGTGTGCACGGCAGCCCCCCTACGCCAGCCCCCTTCCAGCTACATTCCTGACATTACAGTACTGACCTTATGTCATGTTCTTAAGCTTTTCTTTTTCCTGAGGAAATGCAGGATCTGTGACAGCAGAGAAAACTACAGTTAATCCTGGATATAGATTGCATGGGTGGGAATCTACTGTCCATTAATTTAAAAGAAATGTGTTACAGTTTTTAAAATGGGAATAGGATAACATAAAACCATTGACCCAGTGGTTTTTTTTTTTAAAAAAGTAATCTCAAAATAGCATTTTTGCTGTTTCAGCTTAAGGTGCCTGCTGCTAATTTTTGGGCTGATAAATGTGTTGATATTAGAGCGAAAGTAAATTACGAAATACAAGCAGAGGATAAGATGGCAACGCAATTCATCAGAAGCTTTTAGGTTTTCATCTTTCCTTTGTCTTGTATGTTATTGGCAGTCTTTCTCACACAGGTGGAGATAGAGTAAGGTGCCAGCTGTGTGTCTTCTCCTCCCTTTTCTGTAGGGTCTTGGATTCAGCATTGTGGGAGGTCAGGATTCTGCTCGTGGACGTATGGGGATTTTTGTGAAGACTATATTCCCTAATGGAGCAGCGGCTGCTGATGGAAGGCTAAAAGAAGGTATGGTAGAGAGAATCCAACTGCATATAGAGGACCACGGTGGGATATTATTTCAGTCCAGCAGAAAAATCCAAGTGCAGCTTTATTTAGGCACCTGGCCATCAGCAAGAGGCTGTGGAGGAAGTAACACACCCTGTTTGTCCATCCTGGGGAAGATCATTCATAGCAGTCAACTTGCATTTTAAGAAGGGGAAACTACAGCATAATGAATTTTTTTTTCACTTCCTCTTCAGTGATCTTTATTTGCCCAAGCCATAAACTGTAATTCTACAGTTGGAAAGGGCCATTGATAGCAGTGAAATGTATCTGTCCAAGCAGCATCTGGCTTAAGGATGCTGGTCCAAGAAGGGGTTATACAGCGGGAGAAGCTGGTTTGGGCCCTTGTGCTCTCTGAGCTTCTTGGTATGATTTTGACATGAATCAACAAGTTAAGAGTCATAACCAGAAAAAGAAAGGAGGAGTGATGGGATTGGCAGTAGGATCACCCAGCTGGTTAGAGAAGCAGATATATCCTGATTCTGATTTTATTGCCGCTTTTCCAGTCTAGATCTCTGAGCTGGACATACAGTCTGCCCTACGTGTGTTTGCACCCTGGTCTGAGTATTACGTCAGACTGACTCACTCTTACAAACTGTTGAAAATACAAAGTGACCATGAGTTTAGAGCGGTAGTTTACAACTCTTCTGCAGGGTTTGTGTTACTTCTCTTCCACGGAAAGCTGCTCCTGTGTTACTTCTCTCAAGCTGCTCCTGTGTTACTTCTCTCCTTTTCATATCATCATTCCCCTCTTTACATCTCATCACACTTGTATTTGAGGCTGCTTCTGGTGCCAACTCTCACACTTGCTGCCAGAGGGAAGCTCATGTCCCTGCAGCATAGGTTGTGCACTCGCCACGGGAAGCCAATAAGTAGCAGCTGTCCCATAAACCCAACAAGGCTTTGCAGGCTATTCAGAGCTTGCATACTCTTTTTTTTTTATCTTCTTCTTTTTTTTTTTTTTTCCTGGGGCTAGAAGAGGAGGGGAGGGTAGACTTGGCTGATGACATCACCCCATCTAATTTTGCACACATGCAAGTAAAATTGCAGAAGGTGGATCTCATTCATGCTGACCTTCCCTGTACTAAAATGAAGGTAGATCCAAACAACTAGGTGTAAGTATTAAGACCCAGAGTCTGGAAGCTGGTAGAAATGGGATGAGAGCATTCATTGGGGTGAGAAGGGCACTTGCTGGCACAGTGTGTGGGCTACACACTTTTCTGTCCACAGGCATTTAGTAAGAGGACACATTTGCTTTCTGCAAGTGGATGCAGGGTTAGTTTTCTCTGAATAGGCTTTGGAGTGATGTGCTGTAGTGTTTCACCTAAATTTTCATTTCTCCTGTTGATGCTCACAAAAGAAAGGGATTTTTATAGTCCCTTTGGACTTTGTGTTATGAGCATCTATTTTCAGACTTCAGTTAAAATCTGTGTATTTTCAGCATGTTTGTTAGTATGAGAGTGACAAGTTAAGGATCTCTGCTGAAGAACAGTCTTTACTCTGCTAATTCATCACTATTAAGTTGTAAAGGCACTAAGACAAGTGAAAATAAGCTGAGAACAGTAAAAGGCTTTTACTTAGCAGTTAACTGGAATGCTCACAGTAGTGAGTTACCTTACAAACAGGGAAGGTTTTTTGCATCTCTATAGTCTGTATACTGCTGACTTCGCTTTTTTAATGTAATTACCAGGAGATGAAATCCTGGAAGTTAATGGAGAGTCTCTACAAGGACTGACCCATCAGGAGGCCATTCAGAGATTTAAGGTAACATGATGTAGTACAGGAGAAATTTGTGCTCCTCTTCTTTCAGTGCCATATCATAACCTTGGCTTTATATTCTTTTGCTGCCACAAATTACTGTGTGCAGGTTTACTAGCAAATGTAGGTGTATCGTGTCACCTTATTGGCATTCTCTGATGTCCCTCCAGCAACTGAAGAAAGGTGTGGTGACCCTGACAGTGCGCACACGGCTGCGCAGCCCGAGCCTCACCCCCTGCGTGACTCCCACCTTGCTGAGCCGCTCCAGCTCCCCCAGCTCCAGCGCGAGCGGTGGTGTGCCAGTCCCCGGCCCTGACGAGGCAGATGGTTCCTCCTCCAGCCGCAAAGGACCTGGCCCGAAGGACAGAATCGTCATGGATGTGACGCTCAATAAAGGTGAGGGTCCGTTGAAATGGGTTTGAAATAAAAAAACTTCCCAGGGGAGTTTTTGGGAATAAGCTAGAGACTAATGTTCAGGTTACCTACCTGTGTCCATCTGATCTTGAATCACAGGATGGGGGAGAAAAACATCCTGTAATGCAAAAACCTCTGGGGAGTTTGCCGTTCCACATTTTCCTGCTCCAGAGTCAGTAGACTTACGAGTAGCCATCAATGTCCCTGCTGCTGAAAGAGGGAGGCCGTGTGATACCAGGCAAAATGTGAATTGGCCTCTCAGCAGCCCAGATCACAGAATCATAGAATTGTCAGGGTTGGAAGGGACCTTAAAGATCATCTAGTGGGACACCTCCCACTAGATCAGGTTACTCAGAGCCCCATCCAGCCTGGCCTTGAAAACTCCCAGGGATGGGGCTTCCACCACCTTTCTGGGAAACCTGTCTCACCACCCTCATGGTGAAGAACTTCTTCCTAACGTCTAATCTGAATCTGCCCAGCCCTAGTTTTGATCCATTCCACCTAGTCCTGCCACTACCCTAAAGTCCCTCACCAGCTTTCTTGTAGGCACCCTTAAAATACTGGCAGGCCACAATAAGATCTCCTCGGAGCCTTCTCTTCTCCAGACTGAATAACCCCAACTCTCTCAGTCTGTCTTCATAGGAGAGGTGCTCCAACCCTCTGGTCATCCTCATGGTCCTTCTATGGACACGTTCCAGCATGTCCATATCTTTCTTGTAATAAGGGCCATACTGTTCTTGTAAAGGGCAGCTCTGGGGAAGTCAGAGCTGCACAGAGTGCTTAAAATTGCCCGGGTGAGCTGTTTGAACTCCTGCCTGAGGGTTGCTCTCATTATCAGTAATAGCACAAGATAAATTTAAAGCTTATGCTATATGTGGTGGCACACTACTTTAAAGGCTTAAAATATGCTGATTTTAAAGATTGGATTAAAAATTTGGAGAGAGAAGCTAAGATGTCCAGCAGTTTCTACTTTCGGAATGTTGTTACCTCAAGGAAAGCAAAAGTGAAAGTGGACAGAGGTAATCACTGGATGAGAGGTAATGCCTCACCTTTCTTCATGCCTCTTTACTGAGGAATGCCACGCAGATATTTAACAAAAGAGAGCAGTACAGTTGGCAGCATCTTCTGTGCTTATGTTTTCTGCAATAATTTTAAGTGACATCTTTATTGAATTGTTGCCCCTACTCCTTTGGGCCTTGAATCAGATCAGACCTTATGCAACATTTCCAGGTGGTTCCCACGACACACAGAAAGTTGCTGGGAGTGATGGATCTCAGAAAACAGTCAGGATCAGATATTTTCAATCCTGGTTTCCACTGTTGGTCTTGGCTTCCTGACTCACTGCACCTAAGGCCAGCCCTGAAACAATACATGAGTCTTGATCTCAGATGGGATGTGGGAACACAAACACTTGTGTGTCCTGTGTGATTACAATCTGTTACTTTCTTTGTACTTCTTGTTTTTCACAGAGCCAGGGGTTGGGCTCGGCATTGGTGCCTGTTGTCTCACGCTGGAAAACAGTTCTCCAGGGATATACATTCATAGTCTGGCCCCAGGATCAGTGGCTAAAATGGATGGCAGATTAAGGTTAGTTAAAGCAGAAACATGCTGGAGTGGTTTTACAATAAAATTGATCGAGACTTTGTTTTCACCAATTGGTTGATGTAAAGGAGAGAGGTTATACTTAAGAGTCCACCAAAAAGAAAACATTTGAATAAAGGCATTCCAAAGTGGTATTAAATACCCAGGAAACATTATTCTATGTGCTGGAAGCAGCACAATCATTAAGGTTTGGGTTTGTTTTTTTAATTCTCTATACAGAAAGCTGAGCCTAATAGCACCCTTTGAGAAGGGGGAGCAGTGAGAAGTGCAGCCTCATGTCTTTTTATCAGAGCTGCAGCCAGAGACCCCAGATTGGGAGGAAATTTGCAGAGCTCTGCTAAAACCTCAGTCACCTGAAACTCTCCTAAAAAGAGCTGGGGGAGATGTTCTTGAAGCTGACTGTGCCCATGTCTGCAGCAGCTCTTTTCTGCCCTTACTGTCAGTCTGGCAGGATTGCTGCAGGCTGACCTGCCCATCTCATTCACTCTGTCATGGAATTTGGATGTCTTTAAGAACCATAAGAGAGAGAAGCAATCATTCCAAGGGTTCCCTTGTGCTCTACGTTGAATTAAGTGACAGAAAGTTATTTGCTGTTCCTTTCCTGGAGGCTTCATTTTTAAAAGCCATTGGAGGAAATCTTCCACCTTTCTGTGTTCCCGCATAAATGCTGGTGGGTACTGAGAGCATCGCTCAGGAGGGGAGGCTGTGCTGAAGACCCACTGGGGCTGCGTGATCTGCACTGAACGTATGGCAGGAGCACTGATGCAGAGAGGCAGAGCAAATGCCTTGCTTTCACATGGATAGAGAATGCCTTCTGTTTCCTTGCTCACGAGGAAAACCTGTGATAGAGCAATTTGATTTTTTGGAATAGGGGAAGAAGATAATTTTATGGTGACATCTCTGCCAAAAACCCTTGAAAGTTCGTACCATATAGAAATGTCTATAGGAGACAGTATTTAATACTAACTTGCTTTCCTGTAAGCCTTTTTGGAAAAGATTGCAGTGCTGGTTGCGTCTGTACATAACAGCTGTATCGTTCATTAGGTTTAAGTGATTGATTATATCTAGGCGTGCTTCCCAGATTTCTAGTTTGCTTCTCTGAGACATTGCTTCTGTTGTCTCATCAGTGGTTTATGGCTCCATAAGCCAAAACTTACAGGATGGTTTTGATTTTTGGAAAACTTTGTTCATCAAATACCAGCTTTGCAATAGTAGGAGAGGTTTGAATCCAGCTCCTCCATATCTGAGCTCCCACTCTCTATGTGCCCATGTAAGTGACTCTATTTGTATAGTTTCTAATAGCTGTGTAAATCTAATAGAAGGGCAGAGCAGCAGCAGGATTACACAACCGATGGGTCACCCTTTGCTTTCCTGAGCTTGTACCAGAAGTGTGGCTTGCTGAAGACTACCACGTGCAATTGCTGCTTTGCCTTTGATGCATGGACTCACAGTGCAAACTCATTTCCATTGTCACAAGTAGCTCAACATAAATCAGCAGTAGTAGATTGTTCGAGAGTGTCTTAAAGCAGATGCTTTAGTAATTATGGTAAATGCTTTCATGATATCCCTTGTTGATGATCTTTTCTTTTGAATGGTTCCAGATGTCTGAGCACTATGAGCAAGAGTTAAGAAACTGGGAAAATGAAGTTAAACAATCTGTACTTTCCTTTGAGAAGGGTTTTTGGGTTTGGGGGTTTTTTGGGGGGAGAGGGAGGGGTTTATGGGTTCTGTATGTTAATTTGAAGCAAATACAGGCTTATCACACTCGATTTTTTTCCCTGGAGGCATTTCATAAACTCATATCTAAACCATGAATTTCTTATCATTGTTTGTGTTAAGTAATGCAATATGATGAGAAGGAACAGCCCATCTGAATCTAATTTTTCCTCTTCTGTGCTCAAGAAGTATCTGAATGCAGAACTAGAGCTGAAGTTTGCTTTCAACCTGATCCAAATACAGCCAGTTTTCTCTGTTGATTTAATAGGGTTTGTAGCACTGACAGTAAGTGCAAAAGGGATCTCTGGACCTCCCTCCCAAAGTCAACAGGACTTAAAACATTCACGTCACTGGGAGCAAGAGCAAGACTGGCTTCTTTGCAAGTCAGATCTTTTCCAGAAATTTGTATCTTTGAAAAACCTTGGCCATCAGTTGAAAGCACAAGTAGTTTTGTAAAAGGCTGTTGTGATTAACTGTCTCTGTGTCTTTCTGCAGTCGGGGTGACCAGATCCTGGAGGCAGATTCGGTGAGTTTGCGTCACGCAGCGTTAAGTGAAGCCTACGCCATCCTGAGCGAATGTGGTCCAGGTCCAGTCAGCCTGATCATTAGTCGACATCCCAACCCAAAGGTGAGGAGAAAATGTGTTAGTATATCTATGTTGTTTTCATCTGGCACTGTAATTTGAGTGTTGCTGCTGGGAAGGCAGCAAATGAGGAATATTGGATTTTTCTCTCTATGGCATATGTCATGCAAGGAGTCAGGATTGTAATGATGTCTTCCAGTTCTGTAAGATGTAGCAACGCTGGACTGTTCCTGCTGCTTCTCACTTAGTCACCCACTGGTCAAATGCAGTTTTCCTGGAACCACTTGAGTGACGTGTTCCCATCTTTCTCGGTACTTGAACCAAGTGGCCACGCAAACATGGCACAAATCCTCTTCCTCCTAAAAACTATTTTGCAGTTAGTTTGTCTTCGAGTAGAATATAATTTAGGGCCAGGAATATAATTGTCAACAGACTGAACTGATCAGCTATAATAAAGTAGTAGTAATACAGTTTTTAAAAAAGTAAAATCTGACTAAAGATCAAAGTTTTCCTTCAGGAATTAAAATGTGAGAATCTGGAATGTGCTGCTACTGTGAAATCTATGCAAAGGCAATTTGGAAATAAGGCTATGTTTACAAAGTAAGTATTTCCAAGCAATTTTTGCAAATTGATGATAGAAGATAAAAGCCTTTTAACCAAGCTATAGGGAATAACAACTTCTTTTATTTCAATATTTCAAAGAATTTCATAAGTGTACAAAACATTCCTGTTTAAACAGGAATGAAGCTGTAAAAATATTTGCATTAGTGGGTCCAGAGAGCTCTGACTTTTGAACTTATAGCTGCAAATGGAGGCCTTAATAAATCCATATCTAGGGGAACTCAGGTTTCTTATTTTATAATTAATTGCATATTTTCTGCTAAATCAAATACACAAACAATAGACAAATAGGGGTCTACTGCCCAGAGTTTATTATCCCTGCTGCAAGGCCTTGTGCTGCTAAAAAGAAAGAGACTGTGGTTCTGTTAAGGGTAAGCGTGGAGGGGGTAAGAATTGGACTTATAGCCTAAGATAACAGTATTTCTAGTCAGTCTGGGTGCTGTGCTGAACCAGCATGATGGTTCAATTTGATTTCATTATTAAGCCATCTAGACTCTTTGGAGAGTCTGTAAGCAGCATGAAATAAAACCTCCATGGACTGGAGCCTGCGTTCTCTCTGTCCTTCATATTGCTGTGGTGGTGGCTCAAAAGCCGATGAGTGGCTTAACCAGGTATCTGCTGAGAAGATGAACTGAGTTAAGCTAATTGCTCACTATTACTTTGTAACAGAGGGAAACTATTAAGTGGCTCCTATTACAATTTTCCATAAGTGATATTTAAAATGACAACAAATCCTTTGCCAAGAAATGCTAAGAAAAGCTAAAAATTGAGCTGGGGAGACCCTAAAGCATTTTTATCTCCCAGGCAGTATTGATTCCACAATCCTTCATAACTGGATCTCTGAAGGAGTGTCCATGTGGGGACCTCTATTTATCATTATGTCACTGTCATCCTTTTTCTGACAGCACTAAGGGATCTACAGAAGTGTGTGTGGGGGCGCATTTTATTTTATGTTATTTTAATAGTACCCTAGTTTGCAGATTGTAGTTAGGAATTAGCTTGTCCCTCTCTGGTTTGATTTGCCTGAGGCATTGAGGATGCTAAAAATCAAAATTGGCAGGGCTTGCAGAAGTGTGGATTTTTCGTTAGCTTTACACAAATACTGCAGTCTGTCCAGCACCTGGTTTTACTCTTGGGATATCTTGTACCCAAGTTTGTGTAATGGTCCTGGAGCATACTCTCAGGGCTTGGTCCATGTCCTGTAGGAACTCCCTGTGCCCCAGGAGCCTGGAGGCTTTTGGTTTGCTGTAAGGTCATGCCACAGGCTGAAAACAGAGATATATTTCTACAAAGGCTCTTGTTGTTTTGGATGTTTTTATACTTAATGTCTCATTTTATAAAAGGTCCACAGTACATTTTGTTGCTGAATATGTTCACTCTGGTGTTTTCATGTACTTCCAAGAGAAATACCACAAAATTTTCTTTCTTCTTGTTATTCTGAGTGAATGTGGCATTTAAACTATGTTTAAACTGCTGAGTTTGCTTAGGAATCTTTCAAATCTTCATGGTTCAGAAAGATTCAAGTTTCTAGTCTCTATTTATGTTGAATTTTAATTCATGTAAAGCAATGTGCATAGAAATTACTTTTGACAGAATTAACTTGCCTTCTGGTTTTAGATATATATTCCTGCAGACTAGTTGTTCCTGTTATAAAATTATATGGAGTTTTCCAGTAATAAGAATTAAGTGCATGGCAGTAATTTAGGACAAAATTAGCAAATATGGCAAACAAGTATTTATTCTTAATCCAGAGAAACATTAATTACCAATTACTGACTTAGGTTTTCTTTTTAAAAGCAAGGAGAAATGAAAATTAAAAAGACAGCTAATATTTCGGGAAGTCTGGTATTCTTCCGGTAGGTTAAGTGTAGAATTTCTTCTGTTGCTGACGTCTCTTTGTACAAAGCAGTCTTTGTCTATTTTAAAGTAATATTTTCTCAATAAATGAATGTACAGCACTTAATTGAGTTAAAATTGTGCTGTAATGGCTTAATTTGATTTCTTTAAGTCTGGTGCAGTTTTATTTGTTTGCGTAATGTGCCACGTGGGTGGGGTCTTCATGAAGTCAGCAGGCTTCTGATTCCTGGTTTATGCAGGAGAGTGGCATGGAGGGAGTCTGAATCCTGGGAACAGGTCTGAGGAGCTCTGAACTAGGTCTTAACTTACTGCATCTTTGAAAAATAGTATTTGTATTTGTAGTGATATGTGGTCAGACTCTCTTGTTCATTTCATCTACTCAGTTTCATCTCTGTCTTCCACTTGTCTTCAGGTTTCTGAGCAGGAGATGGATGAAGCAATTGCACGTACTACCCACCGAGAGAGCAAGGATGCCAGCTCCTCTCATGTCACAGGTAGGAGCGTGTTCTCTCCTAGTATGTGTCCTTTTCCAGATGCAGGAAGGTTTAAGGACATGCTCCTGGTTTCCCCATCATCAATATTTTGAGGGGCCTCAAAACAGCAGAACAGTTTAGGATATGTATTCACTGTCCAATGCAGAAATTTTAGCAAAAAGATCCAGTTCAGATGGATCAACTCTATAGCTCATGTTACTTGCCATGATCAGAAGACAGTTGCAAAAAGATGGTTGCTCTGTTCTCTCTTCAAAATGAATGGGAAGCACATTCTCCCAGTAGAGAAAGGACAGAAGGTTCAGCTCCATCTGTGTACACTTATTCATGTAGCCAGCAAAAAAAATTTAAAAAAAAAAAAAAAAAAGAAGAAAAAATTGCTATGTCCATTTGAAAAAGCCCAGATATTGCATACTGGACTATATGTTTTAAGTCCATTTTAGTCTGTGGGATCATGTCAAAATCTGTCCTCTGACATTTGTCTGGTGGTTTTGAACTCCAGACGTAGCACTTCCTAAAATCTTACATATTAAAGCAAACTCTTGGCAGTGACAGAGTGACTGGTAAGGTGATTTTTAGACGAAAATGTTAGATATGTAATTATTCACTTTATATCTGTGTCAGCTAAGACCTTTTTTGAAGTAGACCTTGATAGTGGCTGCTAATTTGTCTTTCGAGGTTGCATCTTGTCGTCAACATGCTCCAGTAGGTGAGGAAGGCCATCTCCTGCTCATCTCTTGTTCATCTCAGCTCTGTCCTGGGACTGGCTGGCATAACATGTCTCTGTGATAATGTTTCACCAGATCTGAGGGAGGGATTGTGAAATGCTAAATAAATCTCACTTTAGGAATGCAATTCAGATAATAAAAAAGTGGGATTAAATGCAGCCTCCAGCTCAGAAGGTGAATGAGGAGTTTGTTTGAGTATATGGACCACAACTTTTATTTTTGGCATCTAACTAAGTTGTGTTTAACAGGAGCTGTACAAAAAAGCCCATCTCCTAGTGTGAAGGCCAAACAAGGAGAGACCTCATCTCCCCTCAGCTGGACTATGAAACGCTTCCTGGAGCCAGCAAGCCGGGTAAAAGGATTAGATCCAATAAAAAGTGTGTCTGTTTCAATCTCAGCTTTTACTGAAGCTCTTACTTGATCAGGGAGTTCAAAACCAAACCTCTATGCTCCTTTTCTGTGACACAGGCTCCATAAAAGGGTTTATTTCTTACATCACACATATAAATCGTGACAGCAGCAGGCTCCTGTTTCTCTGTGTGGCTCTAGCCTTTGGGAGTGATGTGCAGAGCATGGCAGAGAAAGCAGTGAGCTCCCACCTCCTGCCACCCTATCTCGGTGGGACACAGAGACTAACTTAGCAGGAGAGACTTGAGCCTGTGGGCAGGAGGCTGAGTGCTTGGTCTCTCTTCCCATTGGAGAGGGAAAGTCTCTGGTTTTCCTGAGAAGGCCAACAAAGCCATGCAAGCTGTGTGCAGAGGTACAAACCCTTCTCTTAGTACAGAGGTGTATATAGGAAGAATTACATAGAAGGTGTATATAAAGGGAATTACACAAGTGAATGATTTCATCCCTTGTTCCTGCATTGAACCACACCTGCAAAGTAGCGGGATTTGGAATCCTATTTTATTTATTATATGGGGTAAAAATGCATTGATGTGCAGCATTTCGGCCAAGTTTGACAGTTTGGCTCTCAATATACTGACAGCTTCTCTAGTTTAAAAGTTGGCTTTAAACTTATTAACACAGCAGTGTGAGGGGAGTTTCTGGTGCCTGCATGCAGACAGGAGCTTTATGCACTGCATCAGAGGTCACCAGGCTCACTTCTTTTCAGCAGGGATCTGTCAGCTCTGAGACAGAGCTCTCCCAGTACTTCTCACATGATGGTACGAGCCACCTCCCGTGTCCCGATGCTGCAGCCAGCTCCTGTGATGAAGAGCAGCTCCGTCAGAAGAACAGAAACAGTTTGTTGGATGATGGCTCTCTTCTTCCTGGCAACCTGTGTAAGCAATGGAAGTGTGTCTGGTCATCTGGCTAATGGGGGGAGAGTCACTGAGCACTGGTTTTACAGTAGAGCTATGGTGATTCCTGTGCTGGAAAGAAATGCTGGGCAACGTAGTGCATGCCAGCACTGATCATATGAAATCCTGGAAAATGGAAGGGGTTTACAACAATGCACTTAAGTGCCTGTTTCCATGGTATTTTGTCCAAATTGCTGCTCTGATTATGTGAAAATGACTTTATTTGATTGGTTTGGCCGAAACTAGATTGACAGCACTACAGGGTTTTTTTTTCAAATGATTGATGATCATCTGATTGATTACATTTAAATAAAAGTGTTCCTGGATATCTCAAATACACAATTTCAAAATATCACATATTGCAGTATAAATCAAATATTCAATTTGACATCAGATATTTTGCATATGTGTTTTTCTCCACACAGTAATTGACTAAAAGAATCTTACATTTCCTTACTGACATGCACTTGATCTCAGATTCAAAGGACATTACATCTGTTCTCCCTTTCCTGTGCTTCTCAACCAATGTCTTTGTCTATGCTTTATTTTCCTCTGGAAATTGGTTATTTAATGCTTAAAAGTATTTTTACATTTTGAAATACATGCAAAGCATGTATTTCCCACAAAATAAAATGCAGTCCTTTCTAAGAAGTATGTGGAAAGGGTTCTTGGGTTTATTAGTCTTTAATTTGAAACTGGTTGTTGTGTGCTTGCGTCTTTGTTCAGGAAAGCATTTTTCACTCTCTGTTAAGTTTATGCTGGCAGTCCTGAGCACAGATTAAGGCAAAATGTGAAAGAAATTCTGTTGTTTAAAGTAAAGTACACACGTGAATTTGCATCCCTTTCTTCTTTAGGTCATAGTCGTAATTTAGAAATAAACTGAAAATAGAACCAGATTTGCCATGAACTGTTTTCAAGAATTACCCATATATTGTAGAGCTATCTGCTGTCCCTCTTGCTATTTACTGTGGTTAGTGAGGTAATGAAAAACTTGCTTTTTGCTTGTTGAGAAGAGGTTAAGCTTCCCCTGTGAGCACAGCCACATGTACTCTGGTGCAATCAGATAGATAGTATTAAAAATCATCTATAAATGCAATTAAAGTATAACTTTTTTTTCCCCCTAGCTGTTAGGGAAGCAGGAGTGGCAAAAGCAAATGGTCTGACTTCTCCAACTAGTGGGAGATCATCCAGTCTTCACAACAAGCATGTGGAGTCTGTCCGACCCGGCATCCTCAGCGACAGCCCCAAGTCTTCTCGCAGCCCCTTTCATCGGCAGAGGAGAGTTGTTTTCTATGATGGAGATGTTAGTGATGATGAAGATGGTTCCCACTTGCAAAGAAGCCAGAGGGCTAAGAGCCAGGAGGACGCTGGCATTGTCATTACAACCTCATCTATAGAAATCGATGAGGAGAGCCAGGACAGTGAGTCTCCTAGATATAGTGGCACGGAGACGTCTTCCCCTGTCTTCAGCAACTCTGCAGAGTCTGCAGACAGCACGCTGGAGCAAATTGACTCTCCTTTCTTCCCCATCATAGCATTTGATTACTCAAGTGTGCCTGAAGTTCGTCTTGGCAGCTTGAGTTTGAAGGAACTCCGGGAAGCACAACTCGAATCTAAGAGATCACCAAAACTTGAGCACAGAGCAGTCACGAGAGTGAAAAGCATGATGAGCACTGAGTGCCGAAGCCTTCAGAGACAGAGGATGGAGGAGCATGGCTCTTATAACAAGCCTGTTGCGAGGACACTCCCTCACAGCAAGAAGTGTGAAGCACTCGATGGGTCGGGGCAGGGCCAGGGTGAAATAGTCACTCTGGTTCGCAATGAGCACGAGTCATTCGGCCTGGATTTGGAAATCCAGGCCATGCCCTTGAAGGTTGTTGTCACAGGGCTGCGGCCAGGTGGAGCAGCAGAAATGGTAATTTTTAAATTTGGGTTGCCTCTTTGTGGTTTGCTTTCACTTTGCAGGGATTATTGATAGTAGTAGTACTAGTGGGAGTATTAAGCAGCAAGTGATCTGTTGAGAGTAAGTGCAAGGGAGATGTTTGTCTCTGCTGGGCAAAACGTCTCATCCCATACTGCTCTGAAGCTGCTGTTAAATTAAATGTTTCTGATTCAGATGGGCACCCTGTCTTGTTCAAAACTAAGTCAAGAGGCACATCTACTGAGATGGACTTATCCCCACTCGCAGTCACAATTTTGAGGGGATACTATTCTTTTGTTTCCTTTCTTTTTGCCAGGGGCAAAGACAAAATAAGTAAATTGTAAAAATGTTTATTTAATATGCACTTATTCCTGTGTTATACAAATCTGGTACCAGGAGGCTTTAGGTGCTGGCCAGGGTTGCCAAGCACCGTGGTAGCACCAGTAACGTATTACTCTTCTGCAGCTCATACATGCACATACCAGTGGATACTTGCTTCATGCAGGGTGTGGAATTGCTGACCTAGATGCAAAAGAGCAGAAAAAGGAAGGAGGATACTCTGGTGTACAAAGCTGGGTGTGGCATTTTTAATCGAGTTAGTGGCCACTGGGGTAAGAGAGCATATGCTGTAGCAGTTTGAATTGGGCTGTGAGAGCTGGGGATTTGGATCCTGTTCTTGCCTTTTTCTATGGCTTACTGTGCAGTGTTTAGAAACATACTTGAGCTTTTACCTTAGGAGCTCAGTCCCTGTCCAATTATTTGTGAGTCCCACTGGTCCAATGGAGGTTGTGACCAGGAATATAAAACATATTTGAAATGTAAAGATGGTAGACAATGTTCCAGTCCTGAAGAAGCTGGGGCTGCTTCATTCTAATCCATTTAAATGAAGAGAGCTATGTCCTCTATCCTGATACTAATCTCTCAGAGAAACCAGCAGCTCTTTTGACCTTCCTGTTTAAGACTGATCACTAATTTCTCATGTGGCAAAAGCACAGTCTGGTCTTTATGTACATGTTGGCAAACTGACAGCAGTAGTACCTGTGCTCTGCAGTGATGTGAAAAACAGAATGTTGCTCATAAGCCATTAATTGCTTCCCTGCAATCTTTTCCCCTGTGGCAGGGCTTCTGATGTGTATTTATAATTTCCTTGAATCTGTCATTTCATCAGGGTTCAATGGGCAAGATGGCTGTAGGAGATGAGATTACCACCATCAACAGCATCCCAGTCAGTAAGATGACGTACGAGGAAATCTGCTTGCTTATGCAGTGTCTTCCCACATCCGTAACCCTGGAGATCCAGAAAGCAGCATCAGGTGAGAGAGTGGTTTTGCTTTCATACCATTTATTCCAAGTACCAGCGAAGAAAATTGCCTTGGATCAAGCTGAGTCTGATCTTCTGCCAGAGCTTCCCACTTCGATTCAGATTAAAAGCAGGGGTACACTGTGTCTGCACTGGTGAGCCAGGCAAAGCACTTCATCACCAAACCAGGCTTCAGGGTCTTCCCTAGCACCATGATGAGGGGAGCAAGCCTGCTCCTATGGGAAGCATTCAAAGCTCCCACTTAAAGTATGTCCCTCCTGCCGGCATTTGCAGAGGTCTGAGTCATTTCATGAAGACCTAGAGCTAACTTGGCAGCGACCCTGTCTTGACAACCCATTTTCACTGCTGTGCCTGTTCAGTAAATATATTGACATTTTATAATCACATCTGTCTCTCTTAAATCTGAAGTTTAAGTAATGTTTTTATTTATGGACAGTAAGGTAATAAAAACCTCTTGTCTTTTCTGTCATCTTTTCTGTCATCTTTTTATCCTTCATTTCCCTTTTGTGTGTCAGAATTCTCTAATGTGCAGAAAGATGAAACAGAAAACTCCCAAAACCTAGAATCTTATCAAAATGTTTATTTACGTGTTTCTTACAAACAGTTCTCAACTTTGAATTGTAATATTTGATACCTCCCTAGTTTCTCCTTAGGGCTGATTTATGCTGCTACAGCAATATATGCATCCCCACAGACTGTACAAATTATGTGGTGTGGAAATGAGTGCTTGAAAAAGAAAAACATACTTTTCAAATTCAGGAAGAACATAATATTTTGTTTCGTTTTAGCTTATGATCTTCTTCGTGTACCTATTAATACCTGGGAGCCTAAACTGCTTCCAGATGCTTCTGTTCCAGTTGTTCTTTAAGGAATTCTTGGCTTGGCATAATCCTGCTCTTGTTTCCTTAGATTGCTGTGGTCTTTGCAAACTAATGGCATTGGGGTAGGGGCACATTGGCACTCCTTTGTCAGGCAGCTCTTCTGCTTTAGTTCCCCTTGCCCTGCCCCCTGGCAGAGAAGAGAGTCCCTTCAGTGTGTGATCCAGCATGCTGAAGCAGGGCAGTACTTCAGATCCTAACTTGGATGCTTCAATTTGCTCTTGTCCTTTGTTGACTCCAGTAGGAATCTGCACTTCTTGACATGAGTACCTGAGTTAGGTGATGTGGATAATCCCACAGGTTTGTGCAGGATTAGAACAATGTGCTGGCACATTTCAATGAGCAGGGAGGGATGCTGACTCTGTGAATACACCGCTTCTCCTCCAAGCACTTTCTGGGCCTCATCTGGTAGTAGCTGGCTTCTGGAGGGCACCTTGAATGGGTCCCGGGAGCAGTGTAGAAAGGTGCAAGCAGATGCTTAGTGTGAAGTGCTGAAAATTGAAGAGCTGGACAAGTGGGTGAACAGGAATGCATCAGATTGCAGCAGCAACAGGGAGCTCAGTGTGTTGTCCAGGAGTGGGTTAAACACGTGCTGGAAGCAAGGAAAGGTCTGTGCCAGAAATCCTGTAAAGCCCATGTGCTTAATGTGTGTATAACATTACCCATGCATGCCACATTAAACACCTGCAGAAGTGCCGAAGGGATCAGAGTCAAGTTATTTATGCACAGCTTGTCACTGTGTTACCTGCTCACCTTTGTTTGCTATGCCAGGGCTTTGTGTACTCTCTGCAATCTATTGGAGACATCTTCGATCAAACAGGTAATGAGAAGCTGTGCTGCTCAGCCTGGCTTACCGTACACTGACACTTCCCTAGCTGCTGAGATTGCTTGACTGCTGAGATTTCAAAGCTGAGGTTTAAACAGATCATAACTACTCACCTTGGCTAAGTGGATTGCTCCCTCCTGTGTGCTACTCAAATACGCAGGGTTACGATTAATATGAGTTGTTGTAAACACCATTACAGAAGAGGAGGAGTGCAGAGCAAAAGGAAAACATGTAGTCTGACTAGTGGGTGTCTATTTTTGTAATAAAACCTGGTGTTTTGTATATCACTTCCTATATCTTGACAGGATTTTCCTTTTGTTTTTTGTTTATTTATTTTCACCATGATGCAGCTGTCAGCAGATTTACAAACCTCATCCTATCTCCAGGGGTCGACAGTCAAAATCAGGCCAATGTCAACAGTATCCTCGCAACCGAGGAAGATCCGAGTGCTGGGAAGCCAGAAGGAGCAGGTTTGCAGGGTGCTGGTGGTGGCTGTGGGGTGGAGAGAACAACACTGCCACCTGATGCCACGAGCAAGGACCTGCGAAGAGGTTCCCTGAAAAGCAGCCGCGCCGGGGACTGCACTGCCATCCCCATCACTGATATCGATGACTTGCTCAGCCAAATGGGTGCTCCTGAGAGCAGGGCTTCTCGCACCCCATCAAGAGCAGAAAGCCCCCTCCGAGATGACTACACAACAATGTGCTGCTGTGGGACTGACGAAGGCTGTCCCGGATCTGAGCCACGGCCAGCCAAGGAGGAGCTGCTGGAAAAAACTGTGAATTGTGGAGCTAACGCACAAGGGGTTTTGGGGCTGTCTATGTTGGACTCCATTAACACAGGCAAACTTTTTACTGTGAATAAAAACTCTTTAAATAACTATTCTAGGAATTTTAGCAGTTTAAATGAGGATGAGTTGCCAACAGCAAACTCTCTGGAAGGTAGGAGAAGCGACCCGTTTCCAAAGTCTATGTATGGGGCTGCAGAGGATTCTCACTCGGACACAGAGTCTGTCACCGAAGCCTTTGATAGTGCTAATGAGGTGCTGCTTGGGCCCTGCGCTGCTGCTGCTGACACCCCTGCGGTCTGTAGTGCAATGGAATCAGACGAGGAGCAAATTGAGATTTGTTGCATGAATGAAGAGCCACAAAAGCCCCTACAGGAGCAGCATCTCACATCTGCAACAAGGTCATCCTCTCTGTCCCCACTGCACCCTTACAGTGGCAGAGTTTTGCAGACTGAGGGCTGTGCAGTGTGTGGGTCACTGGAGACAAGCATCAACAAACTAGGCTTGGAAGATCACGGTGGTCCCACTCCATGTCCCTCACAGTGTTCAGATGTGCCCTCTGCACCCTTGTGTTCTTCCTCAGTTTTCCTGCCAGAAAAAGACATCCTAAAGAATTCAGTCAATATCCCTGAAGTTTACTCTTTCTGTAACAATGGTGCCTTAAGTACAGAAAAACAAGCGGGTTTGGGGAACGGTAATGGACATATGAAATGCTGTGAATCCATTGAAGAGAAAGGGTCTCTGCACTGCAGAAAGATAAGCTTTTGCTCTGCTAGAAATGTCAATGGCTTGGAGAACAACTTGCTTGAGAAAGAAGGATGTCATGATGAGCAGAGATCCAAATCTGAAAGTGAAAGAGTGGCTGATGATTGTAATCTTGGTGTTAGTTACTGCTTAGTGAAGAAAGAAAACAACAGTTTGTCCAACTTGTCTAAACCAGACAGCAATAATGTGAATGCATCATCATCAAGAGCAATATCACTCAGGTCTCCTTTTCCTGCTAAATCTAAAGATCCAAAAGCTAATGCAATTCATGACTTGCCAGGGAAAAATGAGAAAATTAACTCTATGACTTCAGGAAGGACTTCAAATGGGAAAATCCAAAGCTCAGGCACAAATCACTGCAAAGGAGCTGCAGTACCGCACAGCCCATCCTCACAGAAAAAATCCTGTCAGGAGTCTAAGGGAATGGTACAAAAAGGTATAATGGACACCCTTTTAAATAACCACAAGGCCAAAACAGGACCAAAGCTAAAAGGGTTCACCATAAAAAGCAAAGCAAAGGCAAATTCAGATTCTTCTGGCATTAATCCTACCAAAGTCAGTGGGGCTGATCAGAAAAGGGCTTCTGTTTCTCCACAGCTGTCCCCCAAACTCCTGGGGAAGAAAACATCATCATCCCATAATTCACCTACAAACCCAGATCCTGGCAAAAGTATTTCAGCAGCCTCAAGGACTCTGAAATCAGAGCTAGAAAATAAACCATCTCTGGTCATTTCTGAAGATTCACTTCTGCCTCTCCTGAATGTCACTGGCAGCCCAACAGCAGGCAGCGAAATGAAATGTGGCTGTGGTGAACTAACAGACCTGCAGCAGGCATGGGGAAAGCCAAAACAAAAGCAGGTTTCCATGCAGCCTGCAACGTGTCAGGGTAAAGGTGCTAAGGTGGATGATTTCAGAGCCAGAGATGTACTTCAGAGCCAGAAAGTCACTTCATCTCTTCAGGGGATACCAAAAATTGAGTATGTGAAAGGGAGAACTGAGAACCCTGGAACAGGCCTGAACACAATCAAGAGCATCTATAGTGTAGATGACTTTAGGCAATTAGATCTGCAAAACGTAAGACCATCTGCTGGAGGCTCTTCTTTGTTGAGGTCCCCCTCAGTACAGCAGGAGCAGCAGGAAGGTCAGGAGATCCAGCGCACTTTCATTGAGGTGAAGCTTTCCTCATCATCATCCTCTTCCTCCTCCTCTGCTTCTTCCTCACCAGCATCATTCTTGCAGCTGCCATTGCTGGAGAAAACAGAAGAGGCGATCACAGAAGTGCCTCAGCTGACCGAGGACACGGGGACCATGCAGTATTTCTCAAAAGCAGATGCCACTGGAGACAGAAATCTCTGTGGTGTGTCAAAACCTGTGACGAGGACTTACTCAATGCCAGCCCAGTTATCAGGTCACCTGAGGGAGGACTGCCATGTTGCAGAGGTTCACCCTGTGGAAGGTCCCCAAAGCCATGCTGCAGAGGAGAAACACCCACCAGCAGCGACGGGAACGTTAAAGATGGTCCATCTGAATTTGCCAAATGGCCAGAGTGGGAAGGAGCAGGCATACATCTCCAGAAGTGCCCAGAGGGTCCATGACACATCCCCCTCAGCCAGTGACATTAGCTGCCCTACCACCGATAAGCTGAGGAGCTTCAGGAGGAATTACTACTACTATGAGCTGAACTGGCCGCATGAACCTACCTCATCCTTCTCCGTCAAACAGAGGATCAAATCCTTTGAAAACCTGGCCAATTTTGACCGGCCCATCGTGAAGGCCATCGATATACACTCGGCCGTGAGGTCCCCCCTCTCCAGGAGGTCATGTGGTGGGATGGCTGCCGCAGCCAGCCCTGCCGAGACGCCGCGGGCCTTGAGGCGCAGCTTGAGCTCCTATGGCGGCAGCCCGAGCCCTGCCGGTGCCACGGCCAAGTCTCCCACCGGCACAGAGCCCACGCGTGTGGCGGGGGGCGGCCAGGGGGAAGGCAAGCCGCAGAGGGGAGAGGAAGGGAGCGCTGGGGCGGACACCACCGCTTCTCCCCCCTCAGCCTCCCAGGCACGCCGCAGCAGGGGCCTGGGACGGTCACAGCTGTCACGGTCCCGGCTGCGGGAGCTGAGGGCCCTCAGCATGCCCGACCTGGACAAGCTGTGTGGAGAGGGCTTCTCGGGGCCGGCGCAGCCCGCCTTCTTCAAGACAGAGTTGGAAATCACACCCCGCAGAGCCCTCGTCGCGCCTGCCCGGAGTGATGCAGCCCCCCCAGCCCACCGCAGCCCCCCTGAGGCGGGAAGAACGGGAAGGGATGCCAGCAGCCCTCGGGACAGCGGCTCGGGGACGCCCGGGTCTGCCTCGGATGATGACATGCCCCATGGCAGCTCTCTGGATGGCGAGTGCGCAGAAAACAGCTGGTCTATCAGGTTGGTGTTGGCTGCACTAACACTGTTTTGTTTTTATGCCCTCAAGCCTCTCCTGAGGTGAAGCTTCTCTATTGCCCTAAGTCCACCCCAAAGCACATTCTGGCTTTGGCCCCAGCCCCCATTCCCTGCACCATTCGAGGTGCCATTCTTGGTGCCCTTGATGGCTCAGAGCTGCCATGCTGCTGTCTGGTGGCAGCCGTGCTTCAGTACAGGCTGAAACGCTTCATCCTGCCAGGGCCGGGATCCTTTTCTGTGTCCCCTTGAGCTGATTTTGATCCGGTTTTGGCCACATTAATGACAGAGCAGCTGCTGCAGAGGGGAGACTGCACAGAGCTGCCTGCCAGCGCAGCCTGCGGTGACAATTGAGCCTGTTGTCCTGCCAGAATCAGTCTTAGGATGTAGCTGTCTCCTTGTTTTTGTTGATATCTGTTGCTAGAACTACTGGGGAAGGATCCAGAATGGGAACTGATTTTCAGAGTTACTCTTAAATTGTCTTCTCTGCCCCATCCCATTCTCCCACCATACACCATTTACCTGTTCTCAAGATTTTCTGCCCTTCATTGTTTACCCTAATGCAATCTACATTATATAGCTGAAATGTATCTCTACATGGTCTAGAAATATAAAGATGTCTCCTATTTTTTTTTTGTTCATTTTAGCTTGGATCAGCTACTTGTCTCAAGCCTGGACCAGCAAAAACTACAATCTGTTTTGTCAGTGGTCGTACCAAAATGTGATGTTGCTGCTATGCTCCAAGAAGTCAAAGCACAAGTAAAGGTAAAAAATGGAAAATAAAACTAGATTAGTGGCAGTATCTTAAAAAGTTTTCTTAATGACAGATAAAATATCTTCCAAACAGTTTCAGAGGTTCTCCAGTAGTCCTGTGGTAGGTTACAGTTAGTGGTAGTTTTACTAATGCTGGTTTTGGAATGCCTGCTATAAACCCAAAACAAATTTGAATGCCTTTTGTATAAGAGAAGGGTGTTGTTTGTCCAATGTGGTATCAGTTGTGAGCGACAATAAATGGACCTATTTTAAATGGAGAAGTATGCCTCCATTTGAGTAATTATTACAGCTGACAAACTCCTCCATTGTGCATCAGAATTTAACTTTCCACCAGCCATCTCAGTCTCTTTCCCCAGAGTTCAAGGGAAGCTCTACTCCCTGCTGTGCCTGGAAGCACCCACCTTTTGCTAGAAGCTGCAATCACAAATACTGAATTTATTTTGTTTGATGCTGAACTGGTGGCTTGCAACACTGGAAAGCGGCTACTGGAGGGTTTGTGAGAGACTACTGTGACCTTTTTGTTCTTTCCTGTGGAAACTGGTTATTGCATTAAGATAACTTGCTTCATTATCTAGGTGTTTAAAGAAGGCCTCCAAAGTGAAACGATTGCCAGAACATTACTTCCCTGTTTGCAGTATTTGTGGGATACATCCACATCTTTTTAAAATGAGAACAGAAGTTGATAAAATAATGACAGCACTGGAGGGGAGACTGCCATCTGGTCTGCATAACTGCTGGCCGAGCTGCATTTAGAGTGTTCCTAAGCCTTATTCACAAAAGTTGCTATTTCAAATGCAGAACAGACTGGGGGGAATAGCACCTCCCCAAAATACCCAGCTTTACCTCCTTCCAGGGACAGGGTAGCTAAAGCTTGCAAGTCCAAAGAGCTTGGTGAGACAGGAGGGTTTGGTAGGTTTACTGATAAAACTAGGATTGGATTGTACTTCTGGCCGAAGGTAATTAAGTGTTCTTTAAAGTATTTTGCATGGGATCTTGGACAGATTATTTATTTATGCCACTTTTCAAACCCTGAGAACTCAAGTATTTATAAAGCTGAATGCTTTTTGGAATGGACTCCTTGTCTGCATAGTTTCTTATCCGTATTTAAGCCCAGTATGGCATGTATGCTGGAAAATTTTATGCTAGTCAAATGCTGGATTTAAATGTACAATAGAACAGTTCTTCATAGTTATGCAATTGCTGAAAAATGAGGTGGACTGCCTGATTCAGACTGAGAGCTTCCCCAGGAAGAGTTTGTCATTATCTTTTTCTCTGAACAGTGCTGAATTTACTGCTAGCATTTAATAACTGCTACTAATGTTAGAAAAAAATACGTATACAGGCATTTTATTGTTTAAATTTCTATGCCCGATGTTCTTTGGCTAACAGGTTAAACAGGGGTGATCACTGGAGGCCTTGTGTGTCTCCACTGCATGGCCAAGTAGAGCAATAAGCATCCATGGCCAGGGCTCTTGTGCTCCATAGTACACGTGCTGGCTGAGAAGAGCATTGAGACCTAGGAAGGGAGGAAATGCATGACATCAGCAGTGGGAAACCAGGGTTCAGACTGTGTTACTGGCTGGCCCAGGATGTGGGGTCCTCACACAACCTCTAACATAGAATCATAGAATCATTTAGGTTGGAAAGGACCTCTAGGATCATCAAGTCCAACCTTTGTTCAGCATCTCCCTGATCCCTAGACGATGTCTCAAAGTGCCCCATCTACTTGTTTTTTGAACATCTCCAGGGATAGTGACTCCACCACCACCCTGGGCAGCCTGTTCATAGAAACATCTGACCCTCTGATTTTTCTGTTTTTTTTCTTCCTCAGTGTAAGCAAATTAAGTTGGTTGATAGGAGAGGCTGGAAAGAACATGAACTCTTAAAAAGAGTTCTGCAGTACTTAATGGTCAAAGATATGTGTATGTTTCAATTATCACTGCATTTTGAAATGGTCTAGCCTAGATACGTAACTGATTTTATTATTTCTAGCCTAAAATAAAGCTATTCTTGAGTGCATGTCAGAAGAGTCTTAACCTCTACAAAAGACTGTGGACTAGGATGTGCAGCTGTGACTGCTCCTTTGTCCTTGAGCACTGATGGATCAGTGATGTGTAGCAGGGTGGCATTGGTTTCTGACATTGACTCTGTGCAGTTCAGGGGTGCTTCTAATGCAGAAAATCTTCCAGAGCCATTATTTGGCAAAAAGCACACAGTGAGACCAAGAATTTGAGTGTTTCACCAAAACCTGATAATAATCTGGTTCCCTGTGCTTTTTGAAACAAAATTAAAAGGCAAATGCTGAGCTAAATTGTTGAATTTAGAGACGAAATATGTCATTTAATGCTAAATAGATTTAAGAGATTGGTTTCTAATGGTGTGCCATTAATTTTAATACTGGTAGTTTCTGGAAATGACTGATGTTGGATGGAATCCCAGGGAAAAGCTGAAAGACCTGGTTTCTGCTCCCCATTTCTAATGCTCTGCCCCACAGATGGTTACTGTCCCCTTTCTCCATCAAATGCCTGCTTATAGTTCCCCTTACACCACAAAATGTGATCTCTATAACAGCGTCTGGCTTTGTCCTACTAACCATTCAGAAAGCAGCACCAGACTTGCTGGACAGGACTGCTTCTCTCTCATAGCAAATTCTGTATTTTGGCAGTAGGCCATCACTTCGAAGAAATCAGCTTTACGCCTTTGTCCTGGTCTGGAGCCAAGTTCAGCCCTGGTGCAGGCCAGCGCCAGTCCCTTTCCCGTACTAGATGCTCCCATTTCCACAAGAGCACAGCTTAGTCCTTTTTTGTATCACTAATAGGCTTCTTACCTTCATCTCCCAAGTGAAGTGGTTTTCATGATGTCCCATCTAACTTTTCCAAGCTTCACTTTGTAGCTGCTGCCTCTTGCAAGGTTGTCCAGCACTGCTGAGAAGAGGTTGATGCAACTGTCCTGCATTACATCTTAGTAGATGCCTTTCAAGAGGAAGGAGAAATGGGATGACAAAAGTGTTTGTGATTTCATGGAAAGTACAGTTCTTGGTCCAGAAAGGTCTATGGGAACTATTGAGTTTTGACTGCAAATGTTGAGCAATGCAAAGTTGATTACGGCCTGTGAAAATAGCTGCCCAAGGTTTAATACCCATCCAATATCCTAATTTTGACTTTGCTTTCTAGCTTTGGACTGACTGAAGAAATCTTTGCCTCCTGAGTTCTCTTATCTACATGCAACCCATCTGTAGCATGAAAAGAAATGCATTTATGTCTCAGTTTTAATTCCTTTAGTTGCTTTCTTCAGTTGCCGTAATCTGAGGGTACTGGAAATTTGTCATTTGTGTGGAAACTTGATCTTGATCTTTGGTTTTGTTTTTCTTCTCCTTCCCCTCCCCTTCCACCTCCATTTTTCTGCCAGAGCAAAGAAGACACATACTTTGTAGTCTTGCACAAAGAAGAAGGAGCTGGCCTGGGATTTAGTGTTGCTGGAGGAATAGATCTGGAACAGAAATCAGTCACAGTAAGTGATGGCTGCAAGTCATTTTTTTGCAAAGCTCACTTTAAAGCAGGTTGGTGATTAGATCAAGTGCTTGTTTATCAAGACTCGTTGCAAGTCATTCACAGTCATAAAACAGTGTCTCTCAGAGGTGGCTGCATGCCATCTGCTACTGAAATCAAAGTGTCTGGGAAGCATAATTTTCGTTATTGGAGATGGATGCCAATTACGTTTTCAGTCTTTAAAAGTTACTGGATAGGATTGGCGAGATTAAACTCTATGCATGTAAATACAATTCTGCATGCAGCTGCAGTGCACGAAATCTCTTAGGGGAGATTTTAGTCCCCAGCCCTTGAGAGTGAACTCTGTGCAGCAAAGTTTTTGAAGGATTTTGCAAATCCTAAGAATGTCTGTTTCAGATCTCAGGAAACAGTCTGGATTTCACCTCACAAATTTGTTTTGGTGTTGTTAAGACTTGTGGGTGGTCGGTAAATTAGGATTATTGTTTTGTTTGGATGTTTTTTATATTAAAAAAATCTCCTATAGCATTCTGAACCAAAGATACTGTGTGGCATTAAGTGGTGTTAGTGTGTAAAAAGTGATACCAAGTAACTACCATACTGTTGAAAAACAGATCGGTGAGACAAAAATCCAAGATAACCAGTGTCCCGTGTGACAGCTTCTTTACACAAGATACACATTTGAATTCTACCCTGAAACAAAGACATCTATTAAGTGATGAAATTAGAAGAAGGGTATGTCCTCAGTCTTTTGGGCCTGCAGCAGCCCTTGCAGAAATCTTCTGCTCTTAGATAAGATCAATTCAATGGAATAGAATAGAACAGAACAGAATAGATTTCATCTGGAAGGGACCTACAATGATCATCTAGTCCAACTGCCTGATCACTTCAGGGCTGGCCAGAAGTTAAAGTGTATTAATAAAGACATTGTCCAAATGCCTCTTAAACACTGACAGGATTAGGGTATTGACCACCTCTCTAGGAAGCCTGTTCCAGTGGTTGACCACCCTCTTGGTAAAGAAATGCTTCAGTCTGAATCTCCCCTGATACAGCTTTGAACCATTCCCACACCTCCTGTCACTGGGTCCCAGGGAGAAGAGACCACCACCTCCCTCTCCACTTCCCTCCTCAGGAAGCTGTAGAGAGCAATGAGGTCACCCCCCACCCTCCTTTTCTCCAAAGTAGGCCAATCCAGAGTTCTCAACCACCCCTCACAGGACATTCCTTCCAGCCCTTTCACCAGCTCTGTTGCCCTCCTCTGGACACACTCAAGTCCCTTCACACCCTCCTTGACTTGTGGGGCCCATCCCTGCACACAGCACCCAAGGTGAGGCCGCCCCAACGCTGAACGCTGGGGGATAATCCCCTCTTCTGACCGGCTGGTCGTGCTGTGTTGGATGCACCCCAGGGTGGGGTTTGTCCTCTCGGCTGCCAGGGCACACTGCTGACCCCACTGAGCCTGCTGTCAGCCAGCACCCCCAGGGCCCTTTCTGCAGGGCTGCTCTCCAGCCACTCCTCTCCCAGTTTACTTGTGCACAGTGTTACTCCATCCTAGGTGCAGAATTTGGCATTTGGACTTGTTAGTTTTCATCCCATTAATCATTTCCCAGTGTTCCAATCCATCTAGATCCTTCTGCAAGGTTTCCTGCCCCTCAAGAGAGTCAGCAGCACCTCCCAGTTTAGTATCATCAGCAAACTTGCTAAGAGTGCATTCAACTTCAGCATCCAGATCATTGATAAGTACATTGAACAGAACTAGACCTAGAATTGAACCCTGAGGAGCACCACTGGTGACCAGGTCACCAGTCAGATGTAGTCCCATTCACTACAGCCCTTTGAGCCCTGCTGGCCAGCCAGTTCTTCTCCTTATGTAAAATACTAGTGTATTTTATATGAAGCAGTCACTGAATTAGAATATGATCACCGTCTAGGGAATGGAATCCACTTCTCTCACTACAAAGGCTGTGTTCTCTCTCTGGCCCAAACACTCTCAGTGGCAGCTGTGAGCAAGAGGAAGGCTCAACAGTGTCCCACCACAGAGACCTCCTTTCATAGATACTGGAACACTACCTAAAACTATGATCTTGAGCTCTCTCAGTTGGAGTAGCTGATGAAGTCTTTCTCCTGAATTCCATTAGCCCTGTGACCAAAAGAGCATCAACTCCTGCTCTTTCCAGATCCTATTTGTTCAGTGTGTGTAAAGCATGCTTCTAAGCCTGTGAACATTTTAATGTCCCTGACCTACTACTGGGATTCTGGGTCCCACCTGGATTTAGGGTTGCCATTGGGTGCTGAGCTGCTTAGATGGGTGCAGAAATAGACATGCCTAGTGAGCCTTAAGGTACTGAAGGAGCTGAGCATGTGAGGGAAGACAACAGATGTTTTGAACATAACCTCTGTATTCCATTTACCTCTTGCATTTAAGTGTCTGCATCTGTCATTGAGGCTGTTGTTCCAGCTTTGAATGCTTGCTTAGGCTGGCTGGAAATGCATCTCCATAGATCTGTAGGGTTGTGGCAGGTGCCCATCTCAGCATGGCCCTGTAGTGAGACGGAACAGGAGCCAAAAGGCTTCTCATTCCTCAGTATTGGTCTGGGTATCAGGATAAATTCCTGCAGAAAGTGCCATGCAGAATTGTGTCCGCAGATTTGCTGCCTTGAGCCTTTGCCCAGTGGACCTAGAACTGTGTGCATGGGAGACTATATTCTGGCTGCTAACAGTACAGTGCCTCATAGGTAGTCTGCTGGTCAGTTCCTTTCTGTGAATGACGCACATCTAAGTCTCAGCTGCACTTCCTGGAGTTTACTCAAAGTTTAATTCTCTCTGAATATTCTTTTTTTTCTCTAGAAAAAGTGCATTTCAAGCTACTAAGTCATCCCTTTGCATCTATTTACATGATACTTGAACAGCCAAATTGAGATGGACAATTAAATACTTGTACAGCTGCAGTAAGTCAGAGCCTTTCTGGGCACAGATGCTGTGCACTGCTTAGAAGTATGCATTTGGAAACAGCACAGGGTGCATGTCCCAGTCAGTGGGAATTTGGGGAGTCGGTGTCTCACACCACAATGTTCTTGGTGTTTTCTGTAGCACGGATGTGGATTTAACCTGTGTGTCACTTGAAGTATGTTAATTGAAGACCTTTGAGGAGCTTGGTGAAACCATAAGTGATTTGTGATGTTACATTCTCTAGCTGGTTTTGAGTGTCTTTGGCCTAGGAATGACCGTGGAATAACAGCATCTTCTTCTCTGCTTCCCCCCCAGTCCCTAACTGCAGTTCTTGTCAAGTCACTTAGGCCTTAGTATTTGACGGTGTTTGTTGGAGCAGATGTTGCATGCATGGTGTCCAGGCAGTGGGCACTGGTTGCAAACTTTGGTAGGATGTCTGTGTTTACCTTGGCCTGTAGAGCATTATGTGTGGTCATGAGGTTAAAGCATGCTTAAGTTAAAATCTTTCTTTTAGGTCCACAGAGTGTTTTCAAAGGGAGTGGCATCTCAAGAAGGGACTATTCATCGAGGAGATCTTGTTCTGTCAATCAATGGCAAGTCTCTTGCAAGCTCAGTCCATGGGGATGTCCTGAATATTCTTCATCAGGCAAGATTATACAAATACGTGGTCATTGTCATCCAGAAGGAAAAAGACAAAGCAAACAATCCCTCCAGACTTGAGATATCAGCTACTGGCAGAAAATGTGTGGGGTCTGGAAAGGATGTTTCCATGGAAATAGGAACAGGTATGATCTTTGTCCAAGAACAGTTGGAAGGATTCCCTTGCGGAGCAGACTGAAAGGAAAAATGTCCATGTGTTTTAGATTAAAATTGTCTGTGCCTTGTATGATTGAAGGGGACAAATGAAATTACCTTTAAATTTTGTTTGTTCTCTTTGGAGCCTAAATGCAGTTTGGGTTTGTTTTGTTTTGTTTTTAAATATCATAACTAGGCAGAAACTTAGATGGACATTGAGGGCCTAATCCGATTTCTGCTCCAAGTTAGTGATTCCACATATTCTTTCAATCCAGGATAAACTCCTTTTAAGTAATAACAGTAGTCAGTGCAAGAAAGCAAACAACCAAAAAAGAAAAAACACAAACAACAACTTCAAGTAAAGCCTCAAGCCCTGGAATTTGTTATGCATAGGGACTGAACTTGCTCTTTGTAATAGCAGATTTCATACCATTTCTACTACAAAATAGAAAAAATTATTTTGATACTACAGTAAATGGAACTAAGCCAAATCCAAGTCAGCCACCCAATAGGAACTTAGGGATAAATGGTTTAAGTAGAAATGTATCAGTGGAATGGTAAGTTCCTGTTTGGGAACAAGACAGCATTTCAGTGTGAAGGCTGCAGTTGGGGTGTTACAGACAGACCTCTCAAATGTTTTGTAGAATGAGGACACAAACCCCTTCAGTACCTGTCTGCATGCTGCTGCTTCAGGTGTGGGGGATGACCTGCTTCAGTCCTGCACTGCTGCAGTGTCCCTGACAGTGGTTATGGCTCATCGCTGACAGATTTGGTGATGGAGCTTCCCCTGCCTTCCAGGGCAATACCAGGCACTGAGCTTGGACCATGCCAGAGCTGCCACTAACCCATTTTTAACCCGTTGGCTGTAATCATTACTGTTGGGTTGTTTTTTTTCTATAACAGTTTTTATTGGTTTATGATTTTGCTGGGCTTTATAGTACAGCTTTGTAATAAATACAGCTTAAAAGAAATAGGAAGTACTCTGTAAATGGTGGATCAGCCTTTCTGGAATTGCTTCCATGAATATAATATAGGTAATTACTTCAGAATCCCTTTCTACCTTACTCCCTTCATCCTGGAGGTTGACAAATGCAGAGTGTCTTCTCAGTGCAGGCACTAGAGGGCAACATTCTCCCACAAACAACATAGTATTTGGTTATTTAGAAGGTACTTCCATCCTGGAAGGCAAAACACATCTTTGAATGTTTTAGATAATATTTAAGGTTGTTTGAGATAATGGTAGCAGTAATTTGTGATAATGCAGACTGCATAATTTGTACACTCACACAGGGCCAAGAGGGTCCTATTTTCCAAAATTGTAGATTTATTTTCTCCTAAGCAAAATGGTATTTTATGTCAGCTACAGCAATATTGCATTCTAGAAATATCTGCTATGTAGGAGGCAGGATGCAACTACAGGTAATTATAGTTATTTCCATAGATATGAGACCAGAAACAACTACTCCCACTAGTAGTGATTACAGATTTTTTCTTAAGAGGATGGAACATGTTTGTTTAATGAAACATTTCATTCATTACTGTTATTTTAAAAGATGTGGCTAATTGAAAATGCAAGTGGGAACAAACGAAAGAAAAAGAAATGGTCTGTACTCCCCATATTTTAATTTTTCAGTTGTTTTGTTGGCATTTAGAGTCTTTGCTAAGTTTGCTAGGATTTAATTTTGTTTCCTAAAAATGCTTTTGCAGGTTTTTGTTGAACATGCAAAATTAAGATGTGTCTGTGCGTAAATGCATTTTGTACTGTCAGTCCATCACAGCTGCAATAATGCATATTGATTTCTGAGAAACTAGGTGACTACATGTTCTAGTCTGAATATGAACTGAACTCTGAACTGCAGCAAAAACAACAATGCAACACAACTTGCAATTTACTGTTAACTGCATAACACGATGCTGTGTATATTCTGTCACAGATCCAAACCTGGATATGAATGATGTCATCTGCGTTGAATTATTGAAAACCTCTGCTGGCTTGGGATTCAGTCTTGATGGTGGAAAAGCTTCCATTGCTGGAGACAGGCCCTTGCTTGTAAAAAGAATATTTAAAGGTACTACAAGCATGCAGTAGATATTATCTCTATTTTCCTTTTGTGTATTGTACAGACATTTTAATTCTTGGACTCCTTTTGGGGTTTTTTGAAGCAAGGGTGTTTTTTGTGGCCCTCGTTTATTACCACTTACTAGCCAAAGTGGTCAGTAAAAAACCACTCCTGGCTAGGGATTACATCTGCTAGTAAATGTTTGTGGAACAATCTGATTTACTAAATATGATGCAGTTCCTTCCTGGACATGTCCACTGTTCTAGACATTAAATTACAGCAGCAATATTGTGTGTAACAGTTTAAGAAGTTCATGCCTTATCCAGTTCTCTTGTTGAAGAGAAGCACAGTGCAGATAATCAATGTGGTTCCAAAGACCATCCTACATTATATCCAATTATTAATTTTACCTTTTTTTTGTTTGTTTGGGGTTTTTTTATTTGTTAGGTATCAGTATTAGCTCTCACCAAGAAGATGTGATATTTGTATTCAAAAACTGCTGCTTTTGGGTGCTCTGTTTGTCAGTAGGTAACTAAACACATGAACTCTGTATAGAAAGGAAACCGGTCCCACAACTATGCTGTGATTTTAATGTCTTAGTCTGAGGTTCAGTTTAGTGAAAAATGCAGTAATTTGTGAAGGAAGCTGAAACTCTGAATGAAGCTGCACATGTGCACCATTTTTACAGGATTACTTTTCAGTGGTTTATTCTCTCATCAAGAAAAAAGTCAAACATATTTCCTGAATTGCTTATCAATTTCTGTGTGTGTGTTTGTTTTCTCTTCTCTAGAAAGTGATTCTAAGGGTAAAGGACATGTTTAATTTTTAGGCTCATTAATTTATATTCTTGGATACAGTCCATTTTCCCCTTCCTGTGATAGCTGATGTTAGTTAAATTATCATTGGAGAAAGCATACGTTCTTCAGCAGTGAAGAGTGTGTCCCTCTCTAGGAGCTGTTTCTGCACCTAATGTGTTTGTCCTGAGTTTATTGCCTGTGTTTGGTTTGTTCATCCCTGTCATCTGGGTTTTACAATCTACTGCATTATCTGCTTATTACCATGTTAAAATTTCATTTGAGAAAATACATCCATTCCACATACAACTTGTATGTTTATTTTATCAACCAGGTTTCCTTAGGACTGCAGAGATAACATACAGCATATTTCATGCACTCACACTGCTTCCTTCAAAACCAGGCATTTTTTCTGAGAGTTTATCTTGGTTAAAATAACATGGAGTAACATAGTAATAAAATAACGTGCAGCATGGGGGTAGGCTGCTAGAGCTGAGCTGAACACAAGTGGCTTGTACTGAAATTGACACTGTTGGAAGAATGGTTTATTTGCTGTTCATCACAGTGGAAAGCAAATCTGGTGGGTTTATGGTGGGTTTACTTTTTTTTTTTACACTGTTTTCCCTTTTTGCTCCTAGGTGGTGCTGCAGAGCAATCTGGAAACATAGAAACTGGAGATGAAATTCTTGCTGTCAGTGGAAAATCATTACTTGGCCTCATGCATTACGATGCCTGGAACATTATTAAATCTGTGCCAGAGGGTCCTGTTCAGTTACTAATCAGAAAACACAGAACTTCTGTATGATGGAAGCACTACATCTAATCACACTTGCTAAGGTGATACATTTAAAACTGGCTACAAGCTGTCTTTGTTTCTAAAGCCACACAGAAGTGTCTTAATGCTCTACAGAGAGGTGCTAAGAGCCTTGGAGAACCACTGAGCAAGCATGTGATGAGCATCATAAAATCTCACCTAATTATTGGGGATAAAGGAAGCCAAATGTTACAGACATTTTTGTATTATGTGGCAGTTTTAATGGAACTTCAAGACCTCTCCTGGGTTTGATTTAAAATATTTTGACTCAGATAAATAACACTGTGCCTATCCCTGATATTTTTAGTATCTGCAGAGTGTTGGGAATATAACTTGCTGGTTGCCATCCTGTTCACAAGGATGAGTATTTAGACTGTACTATATCACTTAGCTCTAATAAGACTTCAGGACACTTAGTTAAGAGTCTGGTCCTTCTTTTGCTGTAATAAGAGAATGTCTGGAACAGTCTCACTTTATTCTTCTAAGTGCAGTTTTGCTAAAAACACATGATAAAAGAGTATAATTTTGCACAACTTTTATGCCTAGACCAGAAGCATTTTATTGCAAAGCTGAAAAATCCTCTTAAAACTGATGAACTAACTCAGCATCCACCGCAACTGAAGCTGCTCTTAGATGCAACTTAAATCTGAAATCACTTAGCATTAGTGTGGTAGAAATCTGCGAGCAAGAAAATCATGTCCAAATAACAGGTGATTGCCTACCAAGGTGTAGCCTGAGTTGTTAGTTGTGATTTAAATGACAGCGATAAAAATTGGGGTCTGAATTTTCAACTTTAGGCTTCTGATGTTAGGCACCTTTAAAATATATATATTTTTAAAAGAAGGGTAATTTCAAGTGCTGAGCACTTGCAGATCCCACAGACTTCAGTGATCACCAAGCACGTCTGAAAGATGGGCTGCTTTTACTTGGCTTGCGAGAGCTTTAGGGCTGCCTGGCTTGAAACACTCAAGCTGGAAAATGGTGATCTAAAGATGGGGATTTTAATGGATTAAATCTGAAAGGCCATACTTGTGATGGCTTTTAATCACTCTTTTGTTCACTCTTGTCAAGTATTTATTTTTGCGTGAGTGAGGTTGTGTGTGGAAGATGGAAGTGTGCCCGGCTGCATCAGGAACAGGCTGATGCTGAAGGTTCTGGATGGTGAAACAGAGAACTCTTTGTGTAGATGGGAGAAACCATGGTCTTACATACAGCAAAACTGAAAGAGTTGCAATGACACGGGCACTTTGGATTTTCTCACCTCTACTCACAGTAGAGGTATCAGTAGCAGGCCATGCTGCTGTTATTTATAGTCTGCTGTGTTGGGAGGAGAGTGTGTGGGTGCAAGAGATTAGACTCTGTTATTTCTCTTCAGACATCGGGGATAGCTAAACAACATAAAAGAGAAACAGGAGGAAATGGGCCAGTGTCCTTATCAGCTGAGAACAAGTTGTTTGTTCCAGAGTGCTCAGGTTGTTCGTCGCATTAGGCTGGAGACAGCTTGCAGCCAACATGCCCATGGTGAAGAGCTCTCAGCCTGGAACCAATCCAAATCTGAAGTGTTGCTTATGTTTATAGTGAGCCAAGACACTGCCTAGCTATTACAAGAAGATCTGGCCTTGTTGCTTGGCCCTACCCCAAGATCATACTATAGTTCAGTTTATTTTCATTTATTCAACAGTGCTTAGAGCAATTGCTTCCAGGTTAGTGGAGCACTCACTTTGGTTCATTTCCGTGACAGCTTCATTAAACTGCAGCTTGTGATGTGCGGAGGAAAACTCAATTCCACGAGACAACCCAAGACCTGATGAGCAGAAAAGCTGTGCAGTGTTTGCCTAAAAATTAATAGATTTAGTTCTTTTTTAGTGAGGTATTAGCATGTGAATCCAGGGAGAGGTGCAGCTTTTGGTTACAGGGAAGGCAATACTTCACATAGTCCTACAGCTGCTTTGCCTGCAGGATTTCTGTTGAAATTAATTCAGGTTCAGTGCTGTGAAATGACTGTGGAGTTGGGTCCCCTGTGACCCTGAAGCTCAGCCACACTGTTGGGACCAGTCCTTTCCTCCAGTCACCTCCATGGTGGGAGGGGCTTCAGGAGGATGCAGCACTTGGGATCAAAGGATCACACCAAGGTTGCAGGCCTGTGCTGGGATAAAAGAGGTTACCCCTGCATATTTGCTGAAAAGCAGGGAGAAGACATTTGGTAATGACAATTATGTGGTGAGGCCTTGTTCAGGAATGACCAAAATCTGACTGTAATAGCGTGTATAATAGATACGTAAAATGCATGTGGAATTTAATGCAGCGTAGTGAATACATACCTGTATACGTATAATACGTACAAGTGCAGTACTGACTTTTTGCTACTTTAATGTGGTAAATCACAATTGTATTTTAGGAGATGGAATTTTTTTTCAGTCCACAGTTTAAAATTTTGGAGGTTCCGGTGCAGGGAGGCCTATATCTCCCTTCACTCCTAAGCCGGTGTGAGCTCAAAGTTAAAGTCTTCATTTTGTAGATTAATCTTAATTTGAAGTGTCTTAAGATAATAGGTGGTGAATATTTTCAAGCGCTTATTTGCAGGTACTGTTCATTGTGAGTGATTTAGAAGGCTTTAATTTTTCAGTAATTGAATACTGTTCAGTATTTCATTTTACATGCACGTAGATATGTGTTGGCTGAGTAACAGCAAAGAGAGGCGGGGATATTTGTGTGTGATTCAGTAGTGGCTATAATTTAAAAGATAGGTTTAATGTTTTAAGTCTGATATTTACTATGGGTAGAATGATACACTTCTCTCCTAACATTATAGCAAGAAGAAGAATAGTATTTAACCCTGATTGTTTCTGATCCTGAAAATACTTTTTCTTTTTGTCAAAGAACATTTTTACTGATGCTTCCTGTGTTGATATGATTACAGAAGCATTTCCTCACATCTCTGTTATGGTGACATTACCCATAAAAGGCCCAGGATTTATGCAGTATGGGTGCCCACTTTATTGCAAACACAATGGGCAGACCAAACAGGTCCCGTTACGCACCTGACAGAGTAAATGTTGGGTTTTTTCTGAGAGCCTGGTCACACCAAAATGTCAGAGGGCATTGCATTAGGTCATCAGTATTCAGCAGGCTCAGGAGCATTTTTGTCCTTGCTGTGTGCGTATTGGTCCCCACGGTGATTCCTTGCCAGGCTGAAGGGGGTTGATTCTCCAGAGACTCACAACTGCATCATGGAAGACCAAAAAATAAGGATGAAATTAGGCACTTGGTCCACAACTCTTCACCAGGGACCTGAAGGCATTCCAGATAAGGTGAATTTGCTCCTAGATGGAGGTCTGGTGAAGGGCTGTGGCAATTCCAGGCCTGGGGCAGCTCATGGTGCGCATCCTGAATATGAGAGTGGGCTCTGGTGCAATACTGCCATTGCATGTTCTGCAGCCTTTTGTACCTGGAAGCTCCAGATTCTGTGGGGACTGCATCTGTATTACAAACTGTGAGATTAGGCCTAAATTAAGGAGGGAGCAACATTGTATCATTTTCTTGCTAAAACGAGACAAAATTTGAGGCTAGATAAGTATTAAACTGTTGAGTGATTCTTATTTTCTAATGACCCTCACTTAAAATTAACCCTAGTTAATGTTCTGCAGTGGTTCGTGTCAAAATCTGAAGGAACTGTTCCCAGGTGGGAATGTTTACCTGCTTCTACATTTAGGGTATGTAAAGGTACAAGTGGAAATATTGATGAAGAGTAGCCTAGATCATGTGAGTAATGGGGATCCCACTTTAGATAGGTTTTGTGTGTTATGCTGATACACTTATTGTATGATATTGTATATTTACACTTTTATTTATATAAATAAAACTTCTTTTAATGAAAACTGTTTAATATGCCTTGTATATTATAAAAAGGTGAGTGCAATAACATGAAATAGCTTGTACATTTTCCACTTTGCTGTCTCTGTTATGTAAATCTGTATCACCATAAACTGTTTTGTTTGGGGTTTTTAGTGATTTTGAAAATAAATGGTATCCTTAGTACTCCTCTAGATATTTATTTCTGTCACACCAAAGTCTGTCTGGTCCACAGTTGGAACTGGCATTGCAGGGGCAAGGTTGTCAGGGAAAACATAGCTAAAGACCAAGTGTTAACACCATCCAGATGTGCATCTAAGCCAGAAGTAAAACGCCACCCTCTGAGAGCTGTCATTCAGTGTGAGGAGGATCAAAGCATTTATGAAGTGTTACGAAGTGTTCTATAGGACCTGCTTCGGTATCTTGAAAGCTGTGCTTTGTTTTTTCCTGCCCCTGTGCAAGGAAAATGCGGGGGGCAAAGGTCAGATGTGAAGTTTTCATCAAGAGCAGCAGTCTCTGGAGCACATTGCCTATAAACTGTACCTCCTGCCCAGCTCCTGGGCTATAAGGGAACAGGTTATATGTGTGGGGAATATGTATATACAGCTGGTCCTAGCCTGGTATTTGTTCTTATCTTCCACCTACGCTGGGGATAAACTCCCCTTCAACACCTCAGTGAGCTGGTGGAATAGGCTGGGCTGGAGGAAACCTCTCTGAATGGAGTGGAGCTGCAGTGGAGCTCATAGTGGAGGATGAATGTCATAACCTCCAAGCTGGGAAAGTTTGCATCAAGTGATTCACCATTTTACGGACATAGCTGGCTTCACCATCGCTTCACAGCAGCTCAAAGCAAGCCTACTTCCCAGAAAGATGAGGCAGCCCAGGAAGCTCTCTTCCCAGCTGCTCTAGTGTGAGGAATGCCAGTGGTGCCCAAAATCCCACGCTGCCTGGCAACACATAGACACTTCAGCTCTCACTGCAGGGTAGGCCCAGCTGGAGGAAGGAGCTCTTGAGTTAAGGGTTTATATCTACACTGCAAGCCTGTGGTCATTGCTCCATGTTCGAGTGCTGGGTTGGGTGCCCGCAGTAGCAGCAGCGCAGCTGGAAACCCGCCCATCTCCCCACCCTGCCCAGTCCTGCCCTCTCCCCAGTGCACACATGGCACTCACCCGTGTTTCTCCTGCAGTGCCTTTCTGAACCTCACCCTTTCCTTCAGTGCACGGTGCTGCCTGAGAGGGCTGGGTGGGTTTTTCTGTGAGGGGAGCACAATGTTTGCTTTCCCATGCTTGTGACACAGAGGATATTTCCCTCGTCCCTGAGCTGGTGTCCCAAAAGCCACCGTGTTTGCTTTCAGTTTCCATCTGTGGGTGCCGCACTACGAGGGTGCAAGAGTCACATGAGGAGGTATAAAACCCGGTGCTTCTGCTGACTCATCCTGGCGGGAAAGGCCGGCAGGTTGGGGGCTCTTTCCTGGGCTGTAGGGGAAAAAGAGCTTTGTGGTACCCCAGTCTCCTGTCTACGTTGGCACTCCTTTTCCACATGCCCCTTTCCCTTAAAAACAGCCATGATAAGGCACATTATGGAGCCCATGTTGTTGCGCAGATGAGATTGTGCAAGCCTTAAAACCAGTAGCATGGAAAGGGGATGGACAGGGAGGTGTGGGGTGGGGTGTGCAGCCCTCTCAAGCTCACTCTGGCATGTCTGTCCCTGCCTTCTCCCCCATGGCTGTGCGGGGAAAAGGAAAAAGGCATTTTTTAGCCATGAAGCTCTCTGCTTTCCCCTCTTTCCTGCTGCCCTCAGTTCTGGGCCTGCCCAGCCCCTCTCCTCTCTTTCAGTTAGTGACTTCCCTGTATCCATCCTCCTGTCTGTCCTTCTCCTGCTTTCTCCTAACACATGGTGTGAGATGGGAGCAGAAGAGCTCAAGCCTCAGAGCAGCCTGACTCTTGTAAAATCAGTCTTGAGTGTCTTTCGTTAAAATCTTAATTACCTCAGACAGTCGCTAAGTAAAGAGGAATGCAAAAGAGAGAAGACACAATGGACTTAATCCGTAAATGGATTAGTACATGTGGCTTCATTTATCTATGAAGACATGTGAAGTGGTAGAAAATGGCATTAAAGTTTTACCTAACTCAGTTGTCTTTTGGGTATTGGGCTTTTTCTGAAGGCCTTGAGGCATCAGCAAATGGGGAACTTGGCACGAAAGGCAGAAGATGTTTGCACTTTCAGGCACAGCGCTTTTTTATTCCCATATTGCTAACATACAGAGGTCAGATCTAAATGAGATAAGTAGAGACACCTGCTTTCTTGTTTGTAATCAAGTTTTATCATTCTACCTGAAAAGAATTCTTTCTACGTTTATTCTACCTTTATTACTCTTTTTTTTTTTTTTTACATCTTTACTGTTCTCCTGTTCTCTGTTAGCATCACCAACGTAACTTGCATCCAAATAGGGTCCATATGTCTCTGGTGTGGCTGTTCATGGCTCCAACCCCCCATCTGTATTTCCTGGAATGTGTCCGAGCTGCCGCTTCATCACATTTGACCAAAGGCTGATGGTTGCTGTCTCTGTCCCTTTTGAAGGGGTGGTGTGAAGGAGAGACCCTGGGGGCAAGGTTCCCCATGAATGTTCTGGAGCCTGGGGCTGGGCAGAAGCAGGTCAGCAGCCGGTGGCTGGGCATGATGCCCATGCGGGCAAGGAAGTGACACCATGGAGCAGTGTGGGACTGTGATGACACGGGGAAGCAAAACCTCCCCAGGCCACAGTCCTGAAATGCATTTCCTGGTGCACAGGGCCATGTAGGCTCAGGCCAGAGACAGCTATCGCTGCAGGGGGCATGTCCACCCTTCTGCCTCCAGGCTATCAGCCCCTCACTCTCCCCTCGTGCTGGGCTGGGAGATTCAGAGGCTTGGTCCAGCAGTTTGGTGCTTTTTGGGTTTTTTTCTTGCCTGTGCAATATTGAGTCATTTAAGTGCGCTCACAGCACCTCCACCCTGTGTCCAGCACACATGCATCAATAAGTGCCTGGAAAGCGAGTGATGCAGTATTATCTAGGGCTCATCCCTGCTGCTTCTGGTAAAGGAGACTGTATCATTTCTCCTTTTCAAGGAGTATGGCTGAAACCAGACTGTCATCACCAGCCCTTAGCAAAAGCCCATTTCAGACTTTGCTTTTTCAGAAAAAGCCATCTCTTTCCACATAGTTGTGTTGCCCAAAGCACTCAGCTAAAAGACTGAAGGAAGATTGCAGTAATTTATGAAGATTCTTTCCTTTTAAAAATATAAAATCCTTTTCACTAAATGGTCATAAAAAAGAGCATTTGATGCAAATGAACTTCCTTCCCAAAATCAAGGAGTTGTCCTTCTATCCTGCAATGTGTAAAGCTGTGACTAGAAAGGTGTTTTCCAGTGGTCAGGGTATTTTCTGAAGTTAGCCAACACTAAAATCAGAACCTTTTTGAATTTCCAGTGGTAGTCCCGTATATGCTGGCCTCACCTTGCCGTGCAGCTGAATCAGGCTGATACCGCTGCACTAAGCAAACAAATTACCTGAACCTGTAATTGTTGGATACTTCCCTACCTAGCAAATCCATTCTTTGATGTGCTGCTGACACCATGATGGCACTGGGGAAAGCCCAGCTGCTGTCGTCAAAAATGACCTCCCTAATTCCTGATTCTGGGCAGGAGGGACCTGGATGTGGCTTTGTGCCTTTGTCACAGCTTGATCACATCCCTTTCAGGAGCATGAAGGGGAAGTGCAAGCAGAAATCTGTGCTTAATCACTGCCACACAGCAGGTGGAAAAGGTGGCTGCGATCCTAGCTCAGATCTTGGAGCTGAGGAAAGAGTCCCAAACATGATACCTTGACCTGGGCAGTGTGGTAATGCAGACAAAACCCAAAAGTCACAGAAGCCTTGTGATGGGCCCCATCCTGGTGCCATCCTCTTCTCTGAGGTCCCCCAGGCAGGCACTGCAGCGGTGTCACAGTGTTAACACAGGGGTGCTGGCGTTCTGAGAGCAGCTCCAGGACCTCTTCGTTGGCCTTATTCAGTGTTTCTGAAGGCAACCTGCTTCTTTTGACATTTACAGCTGGATTGCCCCCTGCAGGAATGTGCCTTAACCCTTCAAGCAGTGGCAGCAGCATGGAGGAGTTGAGCCAAATGATGCTCCCACCATCCTTTCCTGCAGAGGAGGGAATCATAGAATGTTTTAGGCTGGAAGGGACCTCTAGAGGTCATTTTGTCCAACCTTCCTACACAAGCAGTGACTTCTCTACCTAGGTCAGGCCGCTCAGAGCCCCATCAAACCTGACCTTGAATGACTCCAGGGATGGGGCCTCTACCACTTCCCTGGGCAGCCCATTCCAGTGATCTATCACCCTCATGTTAAAGAGCTTTTTTCTAATATCCAGTCTAAATCTATCCTTTCCTAGCTTAAAACCATTACTTCTGGTCCTATTGTTAAAAACCCTTTTGAATAGACCTTCCCCCGCCTTTATGTAGGCCCCCTTCAGATACTGGTAGGTCACTATAAGGTCCCCTCGGAGCCTTCTCTCAGGCTGAACAGCCTCAACTCTCTCAGCCTGTCTTCAGACAAGAGATGCTCCATTCCCCTGATCATTTTGGTGGCCCTCCTCTGGACACGGTCCAATATGTCCACATCCTCCTTGTGTTGAGGGCTCCAGAACTGGACGCAGTACACCACGAGAGGTCTCACCAGGGCAGAGCAGAGGGGCAGAATCACCTCTCTCCATCTGCTGGCCACATTTCTTTTGATGCAGCCCAGGATGTGATTGGCCTTCTGAGCTGCAATTGCACATTGGTGGCTCATATCCAGTTTTTCATCCACCAGCACCCCCAAGTCCCTTTCCACAGGACTGCTCTCCAGTATATCCTCTCTCAGCCTATACTGATAGTGCTGGAATGATGCCAAAGCCCCTGTAAGATCATAGAATCATTTAGGTTCATCCCAACATCTCCCTAACCACTAGACCATGTCCCAAAGCACCACATCTACTCTTTTTTTGAACACCTTCAGGGATGGTGACTCCACCACTTCCCTGGGCAGCCTGTTCCAATGCCTGACCACTCTTTTGGTAAATAATTTCTTCCTGATATCCAATCTAAACCTCCCCTGGCACAACTTGAGGCCATTGCCTCTTGTCCTGAAGATTAAATGGTTGAAACAGTTCCATTTGAGGTCACTGCCATATCCTGGGATATCTCCTGTTGCCAAAGGAGTGACACCTGCCTCCATGCTTTCAGAGGACTTGCAGACTGGTGAGATTTGCATTGCAAAGAGACCGTGCATGATAAGGGAATGCAGCCTTGGTGTGGCTGATTTCTTATGCCATCATCTAGACAATATAGTGACGCACTTGGGAAAAGACCCTTGTTTACAGCTGTGACAGCTTTTGGGACTATTGCTGACTGACGGTCTCATCGTCAGACAGTCATCTACTTCATGGAAAACCCTACCAGACTGAAAGACAACACATCATAGCCCCAGCCTTTCCTGTCCAGCCTCCTTGCGCCTCTGTGAATGCACGTCATGCCCTCACACCATCTCATGTCAACAGAAGGAAAAATGATAAAATTAGTCCCTTCCAGCAATGCATGTTAAAAATAATGAGCAACATATGAGACATTGTTTTTTGGGTGACTTAAACATCCTGCACGGGGAGACGGGACAATGGTATTGTCTGTTGTCTAGAAATTTGTTTAGGAAATACCACTTGTGCATCCAGTCTCAGGTGTCAGAATGTGAGCTGGCTGAGGGCACCAGGCTGGTTTTTGCCTGGGCGAGCACAGTGCAAACGTGACCCAGGGCTGCACATGTTGCTCGGACTGGTGCCCATGGTCCACAGGTTCATGGAGAGCACTATGGGGCGGCAACTCCAACAGTTTGCCTCTGCAGGTGGGTTTGGTTTGTTTTTTTGATATCAGGTGCTTGCGGGTGAGTCAAGCACCTTCAGACAGCAATGCCCTGCCCCAGTGACGGGATTTTTTTTTTTTTTTCCCTGCACTTTAGGGAGGAGCAGGTCACAAGCATTGTGCTTTGGTGGTGACCTGGCTGGAGAGGTGCTAGGCTCTGGTGGGCACCAGGTGAGGATGTCTGGATGTTTTCATGAGGCTGATGAGTCTTACAAGTATCATTTTCTGGTGGAGCTGGGTAAAAATGCACTGTGCAGCACCTGTGGTAGCACTTGGCACCAGGCTGATGGGTCTGCTCAGGACACTTTGCTGATGCTGCCCTGAAGTAAAGCTGCTGGCTAACTAGGAAAGGACAGGGAATTGCCTCCCTTTGGATTTTTTGTTTGTTTGTTTGGTAGAAACCAGAGCTTTTGATCAGGAAGCCCTTAGTCCTTCTCATACTGTGAATATACCCCAGCCATGGTGCTCATTGCCCATGAAGCTGGGGAGAAACAGCACAATGAGCCAGGCGAAAGCCTGATGATGTACATGGTGTAGCAGGTGAGGGCCTTGGGCTCTCCTCTTCACAGACACATCTTTGGGTCCCCACTTTAGGGGTGAAGGATAAGCTCTGCACTATCCCTTTGCTATTTCCTTGTGGCAAGCAATATCATTTCCCCATTTCCAAAACTGAGCCTCAAATTTCAGAGAAAGCCAAAATCTGACCTTAGTGAAACACTGTATTCCTTTCTGCCTGCATCCGAGGCAAAACCCTTAACTTTGATGTCTATCCTTCACTGATACCCAGGGATCCTCTTCCTCAAAGCTGCAGCACCTCTGGTAGAGGTAATGGAGCCTCTGACACCACCCAACTATTCTGCTGGCAGCAGTTACTAGAAAATATTAGAATAGATGTCTCAGTTTCCCATTTTGAAGATAAAGTATATGGTTATGTCTTGTTCCTCTTAAAAGCAGAAGTAAAAGCCTCATCTCCCCATGCATACTTACTGGCCCTCTGCTGCTGTCCCAGTGTGTACCTGCTGAAGTAGGAAGGAATTTATATAATACAATCACGCATTCAAAATCCGCAAAAAAAATCCTGAGTTATAATAACAATGACTCATTTTTCTCACAAACACTTTCTATTTATTATCTCAGCAAGAATTCAAGACATACATGTGTGGGGCATACAGCAAAACATCTGGCACATGTCCAGAATAGGCCTCAAGAAAAACAAACTCATGTTGACACCATCATACAGCAGATCCTTTGCAGAAGTAACAAAAGGAATCCTAGGGAGGACATCAATAAGCATTCACTCATATACCGGCTCAAAGAAACAGAAAGAAGTTTGACAAAAACAAATAGTTCCAGATCTAGACAGAAAAATACTGTGCTAATACTTAACTCAGATATCCCCATGAGAACACATTTATCAGTATACTTTTTTCATAACATTCATGTGTGCTACATCCTGAAGAACTGGGCAGGCTCTATGAAGCCCACACCTTGTTTCCTATTGAATTTCAAAGCAGCATATATTGAGTGGAACACTCTTACTCAAATACATTTCAACTACTAAAGCAATTGCTAATGCTGAATTTTCCTGAGAGTCACAGACAGGCACAACTATTGTTTAGTGTCCTTGATGAAGACTCCACCAAGCCCAGGACATACAACAGGAGCCCTTCTGCTGAAGCTGAGGCTGCCTTTGATGAACAGCTTTGTTGAGCTGCATGCAGTGCTAGCCTGGGAACTGGTGTTTTGCCAGAAACAGAAATTTTTTCATTTATTTTTTAATACCTGAAGAACTGACCTCTGTATATGTCAGTAAAAGTCGTTACTTTGCACTACTAAGATGAATAATAATGATTCTTGAAACTATGCTCTCACTGAAAAGGTGTTAGCTGGCTTAGAGGAGGAGGGAACCATCCATGTGGCTCAAGCCGCCAGCAAAGCCCCCAGTAATGCCACTGGGACAGAGTTAAGCCCACCATGTGGAGAGCAGGCAACGTCAGTCAACTTCTGTTTAGTGAAATCAGTGACCACATGTAACAGCCGTACTAAGTTGGTTGTGACAGAGTGACCAGAGATGTGTAACGACAATTTTGCAAAGGCAGATTCAAAAGAGCTAACCATAATTAATTATCAATATAAACAAGAATTCATTACAAAGCAGGAAAAAAAAAAGTAGTTTGAACAAATGCAGAATTCGGCAAGTGCAACTATCCAGCCTTATACAACACAAATGTACTTACATAGAAGTTTAGTTAAGGGCAGGAATTCTGACCATTGACCTGAGACATAGCTACAAAATATCATCAGCTTCAGCCATTTTCTTGCTAGCTTGCGCCCATGAAAAAACACTGTTTAGGATCATGTCTGACATGAACTGACTAGTAGAGTTACTGTTTGCCTTGACAGTGATCAGTATGTGTCATTCAGCTCCTCTGAAGCCAGACAAGGGTAATAATAACCCCTCAGTGAGATAGACCTACGGGCATCACCATCCACTGGGTACACTGCAGCAGCCTCAGCATTCCAGAGCCGAAGTGAGGTTGCCATGAAATGAAATGGAAATAAAGTACAAGGGAAGAAGCTTCACTTGCAAGTATAGTTAAACATTCAGAAATCCAAGGCTACTTTCCTGTATTGACTGTAACATTCAATTCTATTGATATTATTTCTTCAAAGAGAGGTAGTTGCTTTCTTTGAATAAATAACATTCTCAAGAAAACTTGAGATTCAACTTGGATTCAACTTTAAGAACTATTGATCTATTACTTCTATTGAAGGGTTAATCTGTAATTTATAGACAGAATTCTTTATACAGTACTGTTCTATTGTTCTCAAGAAATTTTTTGTAATATTGGAAAAACCCTTCCGCCAAACAGACATACCTCAATATCTGTATTTGTGTAATATATACTCACATATTTATGTCTTATATAACATATACTAAAATACGCTCCCCTCTGTGTTGCATGAAGTGTTTCCTTTATTATCAGAAAACATTATGTTTTCTCCTAGTTAATATTAATGTGTTTTTAAGTCATGTTTTGATTTTTTCATACTATTTTTGAGCCTAACAAGCAGCATTCAATTAATAGTTCTGTGAAATACTTCATACACATGGGGTGCACATATTTATATTTTATGTATATAATATATATACAAATATATACATATACTATAGACTAGAACTAAGCAACATTGTGTTAATTCATAGAATGTAATTTTTAGTCCACAAAGCAAAATCCTGTAACAACCTTTCAATAAAGACAGTGGTTTACTTAAACTAAATAATCCCACCACCAGATCCGTGTCCAGCAGAATCCATGCTTTAGAAAACAAGACCAATCAGAAACTGAGCAACTGACTTTCGCCTGTTCCCAAGTTCCAAGACACTGACACTTCTTTTTGCTTTTTCTCAAAGGTGGTTCGAGTTCCTCAGTGAAATGTGGCTGTGGGACATGAGGACCAAGGTGCAACTGGGGAAACCAGGCTCCTGCAAGTCTTCTCAGACCAGGCTGAAGGGCAAGTTCCATCTTGCCCCAAGTCACCCCAACGCACAGTGAGGGGCTCTTCCCATCACTATCTTTTTTCTTCTACCTGGCATTCATACACCAGTATTGCTGTAACATTCTTCAAAGAAATCATGTTGTGACAGCCATCCTTCAGCGTCTACAGGCGGCAAAATACAACGCAAAGAGCTTTCCTTCATCTCCAAGTGTCAGTGAAGTCTCTTTTTTCGAATCCACAAAGCCAAGGTCTTCCCCCGCTTTTCTGAGCGCCGCATCCCAGGGGGCTCACGTCTGCGGGCAGAACAGCTTGGTGAGGAGGTTCAGTATCTTCTGCCGCAGGTCCCACTTGTCGCCGATCCTGCGCAGCTCCAGGGCGCACTCCGTCGCCACCTCCCGCTCTGCAGAGCACACGCACGGCCGTCAGACCCCCGCTCCGCACCGCCTGCCCGCCCAGATTTCTGCCTAATTTCAACGAGATCTTGACAATGTTGTACTTTCTTTGTCCCTTTTTTTCTCACTATTAAACCCCTAGCCCCACTACTCCCCGCCTCGCCTTCGCACGGGCCGCCGCATCCCGCTGCCGGCGGCGCGGCGGGCGCTGCCCCCGCCCCGGGTGCTGCAGCTGGGACCGGAGGCAGCGGCTTTGGGAGAGGAAGAGCCGTGTTCTCCTCCCGCCACCCTCGTCACCCCTCTCCCTTCATCCTCCGGTACCTGTGGGAGCGGCGGTCGGCGCGGCCTTGCGCAAGGTTCGTCCGGGCATCATCGCGGCGGTCGGGTACGATAAGGATGGCGAGGCTCGGTGCCGTACGGTATGGCACGGCTCGGTACAGCCCGGAACGGGTCGGTACAGCCAGGAACGGGTTGGTACAGGCCGGCGGCGGCAGCACGAGTGCGAGCGAATGGGGCGGAGCGCGCACTAAAAGCCTNTGGGACAGGAGGAGATGGAGGGATGGTGTGTGCTCGAGGGAAAAGAGTTGGAGGGATGAGGTGTGCTTAAGGAAGAGGGGATGGAGGCACGGGATGGGCTTGAGGAGGATTAGGAGAGGTGGAGGGATGAGGTTTGCATCCTCTGGGCAAGAGGTGGAGGGATCACAGAATCACGGAATGGCAGGGGTTGGAAGGGACCTCTAGAGACCATCTAGAGCAACCCCTCTGCTAAAGCAGGGCCACCCAGAGCAGGCCACAGAGGAACATGTCCAGACGTGCCCTGAAAGTCTCAGGGAGACTCCACAATCTCCCTGGGCACCCTATTCCAATGCTCTGTCACCCTCACAGCAAAGAAGTTTCGCCTCATGTCGAGGTGGAACTTCCTGTGTTCCAGTTTGTGCCTATTTTCCCCTGTTTTATCACTGGGCGCCATTGAAAAGAGACTGATTGCTCCATCCTCCTGACACCCACCCTTCAGCTTTTTATAAACATTGATCAGTTCCTCTCTCAGCCTTCTCTTCTCCAGACTACACAGACCAAGGGGTCTCAGTCTTTCCTCATATGAGAGATGTTCTGTCCCTTAAATGGGAATGAGGTGGTCTTGCACTAGGCAAGGAGAGATGGGAAGGTGGGCTGCGCTTGTGGTAGTGGTCCAGGAGAGGTGGGCAGGGTTGTGCTTGCACTAAGGAGGAGATGGAGGGATGAGGTATGCTTGGACAAGCAGAAGCAAGGCACAAGGTTTGCTTGTGGTGAGCAAGAAGACATGGGTGGATGGGTCTGCTTGTTCTTAACCTGGGGATGTTCCTGGCACAATTCTGTGTTATTATTGAAGATGATGGTGACCTTGGCCTCGAACAAGCCATAGGAAAACAAGCAGGCCCATATCATGCACCATTTGTCACTTAGGGTCTCCCTCCTGCTGCTGGATCTTCCCCGTGGCAGTGCAGTGCCTGCAAGGCCTGTCACCTGCTGACACGCGCCAGGGCGCACTTGCTGTAATTGTAGGTGATGCTTTTTGCCAGAAACAAGAGCTGGAGTTACAAAGTCGGACTCGTGACTTTGTGACTATGGGAGAGCTGCCAGTCATATGAGTCACTCATCTACCTCCCATCTCTTGGAGAGTTGATATCTTGTGCAGTGGCATATAGGATGGACTTTTGTTTTTAGAGGGAAATGAAAACAGCTTGACATAAAGAAAGCACAGATGGGCCAGACATAACAAAGAACTGATTTGCGGCTGAAAGCCAGTAAATGCCCACCCATCCCATCAAAACACAGCTTCAAACACAAAAAGATACTGTGGTGCAATACAGACCCACAAGGGCCTGTCAAAAAACCCCTCTTTTCTGCGTGATGGCTCTTATGTGAAGTGTCTGGAAATGCTAATGACTTTGAAGTCTATTGGAAGAAGAAATGTTCACCAGCTCTGGTGAGAAACCCTGGAAGCTGGCACAACTGCTTTCTGTCCCTTCACAGGAATCCTCAGCCCCGTTGGTGCCTGGCAGAAAGCACTAGGCACAGTGGTGCCCCAGGGCTGGTGTGTAGGACAGGCAGTGGTGCCAGCTCCTGACAGTGCATTTCTCAGGATGAGATGTCCAAATGAAGGCTGTGGTGGGAGGAAGTTTTTGCATGACTGTTCCTGAGATGGTGGCTGGGCTGCAGTGGGTGCTGGCTCTGGCATCATCCTGAAGTGTGCTCTGCTGGGTTATGACCTAGTGTCAGAGCAGTTTAGGTTGTCCACAGAGGAGTTTCTGCTGGTTTTGAGAAGGTATTACCTTAATCTCTCATACTTTTGTATAAAACCTATATGGCATATGGGCTTATCTAGAATTAAAGAATCATAGAAAGTTTTGGGTTGGAAGGGACCTTTAAAGGTCATCAAGTTCAAACCCTGGCAGTGAGCAGGAACATATTTAACTAGGTCACGTTGCTCAGAGCCCTGTCCAACCTTGAATGTTTCCAGGGATGGGGCTTCCACCACTTCTCTGGGCAAATTTGCTTGACCTGCTGTGCTTTTAGGGTCTTTTTTCAGCTGTTAAAACACCCCTGTTTGTAACCCGGCCCCATTCAGGGAGAGCTGCCCTTTGACCTTATCATTTGTGTTACATAATAAACTTTCTTCAAAACAAGTTTGTTGGGTTTTAGATGTCAGGAAGGCAGATAAACAGCCCAGGAGCGTGTCAGGCTGTATGACGTGTCATCCCTCATGGTGCAGGTGCTGTGTTATGCAGCACATGATGCTCAGGGCTGCATCTGATGCTGCTTCTACAGGATGCTACCACCGGGGGCTGAGGTGCTTACTGAGACCTCCGTGTTCCTCCTCGGTACTCTGCAGTCCTCAGCAGACCCAAATGCAGGGAAACCACTCACGAACTCAGGCTGCAGGGAAGAGCGACACACTAGTCCCTTGCACTGCTGGAACACATGTTATTTGACTCATTTGTTTTACTTGTTTAGGCAGAGTCAGGGATGATCTGGGGCTTGTCCTTCTTTCTTAATTCAGAGACAGACCTAATAATTGAAAAAATTATTTAAATGACTATTCCTCTAGTGAGGCCAAAACCAAATAAACCTTGATCCTGTCCTGCTTGGCAGCACTTCCTCACCCAAAAAGGGTATGATCTTTAACAGCAACTTCTTCCTATATCTCTTCAGCTACATAAAGAGATGGGCCCTTCTTGTTTAACATCTTCATTCATGACCTTGGTGAATGGATGGAGTGTACCCTCAGCAAGTTTGCTGATGATACAAAACTGGGAGGAGTGGCTGACACACCTGAAGGCTGTGCTGCCATCCAGTGAGACCTGGACAGGCTGGAGACTTGGGCTGAGGGGAACCTCATGAAGTTCAACAAGGGCAAGTGTAAGGGGACAACAAGGTGCATCTGGGGAAGAAAAACCCAATCCATCAGTACAGGTTAGGGATTGACCTGCTGGAAAGCAGCTCTGCGGAGGACTGGGAGTCCTGGTGTACAATGGGTTAAACACGAGGCAACAATGTGCCCTTGTGGCGAAGAAGGCCAATGGCACCCTGGACTGCATTGAGAAGAGTGTGACCAGCAGGTCTAGAGAGGTTCTCCTCCCCCTCTATTCTGCCCTGGTAAGGCCACATGTGGAATATTGTGCCCAGTTCTGGGTTCCCTAGTTCAAGGGTGACAGGGAATTACTGGAGAGAGTCCGATGGAGGGCTACAAGGATGATTAAGGGACTGGAACATCTCCCATATAAAGACAGACAGATTCCTGGTGCTGTTTAGCCTAGAGAAGGCTGAGAGGGGATCTGATCAATATTTACAAATAACTGAAGGGTGGGTGTCAGGAAGATGGAGCAATCAGTCTCTTTTCAATGGCGCCCAGCAATAGGACAAGGAGAAATGGGCACAAAAAGAAATACAGGAAGTTCCATCTCAACATAAGGAGAAACTTCTTTGCTGTGAGGGTGACAGAGCATTGGAACAGGCTGCCCAGAGAGGTTGTGGAGTCTCTGTCTCTGGAGACTTTCGGGATCCATTCGGACATGTTCCTGTGTGACTTTGCCTAGACAAACCTTCTTTGGCAGGGGGTGTTGGACTAGATCTCTAGAGGTCCCTTCCAATCCTTGCCATTCTGTGATTCTTTTGGATATATGTGGGAGAGGAAATCCTTTCAGAGCAGCTGGGCAAAAACCAGTGAGATAGTAGAGTCACAGGGATTCATTCATTTTCTCAAATTTATTTTAAGATAGTGGTAGGGTAGTAAGAATGGTGAGGGACTTCAGCATACCAGTTGGGTTAATAGACCCACCCGTGAGCCACCTTATCAGAAGTCCTCACCCCCCACCACTGTTTCAGTCCAAGATGTGTATCTGACTGCAGTGGTGTAAGGCAGAAAGCCCCAATTTTCAGAGAGGGGCTGACTTACACCAGCTCCAGACCTGGCCCTCCCCCACATAGGGTTTTACTGGTTTGATAGGGCCTTACTGGTGTGTGACAAATCACAGCCCGTTACAGCGGGAGCAGCACACAGTGGGGCCACTGCTAATTATAGGATTGCAGAACAGGGGCACAGCAAAAAAAAGCCCATTGTGGTTTCAAGCCACCAGCAAGCTCTGATGTTTTCTGGTTTCGGTTCCCTTAAATAAAGCGGTGAGGCTGTGGGAAACACAGGCCTCTGGGAAGCTGCTCTGCTGGACCAGCCAGAAAAACTGTTTCTTGCCTTGTCTCCACTGAGCAGGGCCACGAGTCCCTGGGTGGGCATAATCAAGGTGGGGAGCAGAGCAGCAGCCCAGGGAGCACAAACCTTCCAGTTTATTTCTGTTTAACACCATTTAAAGTTAACACAATCACACAGCTGAGAAGAGGGAGTCATCTTGAGATAAGGTGCCCTGAGCCCTGCTGGTGTTTGGATGATGTGGTCTAACCAGGAACGTGAAGGACTCTCAGTATGAGTAACACCAGCGGGCAGACTAGCTAAATGGAAATCGAATGTTGCAGAAACGAAATCAAGAGTAGGAGAGAAAGGAAACTAGCTTTTTTTTTTTCTCTCTGAACTCATTTATTTATGCTGAATCAGCTTCATGATCCTCATGGGTCCCAGCGCCTGAGCAGGAAACCCTGCTCTAATGTCAAGAGCACAAACCAAAGGTCACTTCAGGAAAGCACTGCAGGGTGCGGCCACACCAAGAGAGGGTGATGATGACCTCGGCAGGCTTTTTTCTTTTCCGCTTCTTAAATGACTCTAACTCTGTTGTCTGCCCTTCTCTGGCACCTTTTCTCCAGGGATCTCCCTCACCGTTACAGGTAAAACTTCATAAATCCTCTAGCCTTAAGCATTAATCTCAATCTCACTTTTCAAAGAAATGGATTTGTTCTGTGTCAGTGATTTTCTGGTGGCAACTGCAGCAAAGCTTCAACCTCCAACAGCTGCTGCTGCATTGCCAACACCTCCACTATAGAGAGGTTAATGTAAATTTAACTAGTTCAGTGAAATACTCCAGGTAATTCAACTTTGGGTTGCTGGTGTGATCCAGCAGCAAACAGGATAAAGACACTTGCCTGACTGCTGCTCAGATGTATCCCCAACTTGTACAGGTCTTATCTACTGTTTAAATATTACCTAATGGCCCTATCACTAACTCCTAGACTCTCCCTAATGCTGTTCACTCTCACCTGCTTCCCTTGAAAGCTTAAACATAAAATTTTCTTAGCAAAAGTTGAACTTGCATGGTTTGTTCATATGTCACAGTGCTCTGTCACTGATGGAGAGGATGAACATCCATCTTTTCCTCTGCGGCCTCCTGTGTGCCAAGCGGGTGGCATAACTTGCAAAGTGCTTCTGAAAGATGACTAGTATGTGTCTGACCTGATGCCCACCAAAGCCAGGGTGGGCAAAGCAGTTTTCCTGCTGAGAGCAGTAACATTTGGCTGGGGATGGGGTTGGACAGCAGAGCCCCTTCTTGATACCACTGGGGTTGAAGTGAGTTTGTATCAATTGCGTGCTCTTTAATCAAGGAGTAACTGTGAGGAAACCTGACTGACTGGTCATAGGTTGTTATACAGTCAATTCTAAATTACCCAGGGCAGATTATTTTATAAGCTCAATTTTCTGTGGAAGCAGAAAGCAAAGGCTCTGCAGGAGGTTCCTTGTAAGGCCCTTCTCAATTCAGCCCATTGATAGTCTCCAAAAACATTTCTAAAGAGCTGAAAAGGATGTTAGAGTGGGCAAAATTTGATAGGTAGTTTTGTTAAGTGGGTTTTAGCACTCGTGAAGATGACAATATCCTCATAAAGGCCAGTTTTGCAACCGCTGTTCAGAAGAAATAGGTGTTTGTAAAGAGAATACTGGCTTTGATTACTATTAATCAGGCTGGTGGAACATTTGTTGAAGAGCTTCCTCTGTATATGTAGGTGTCTTTGCAAATGCCAAGCATACCGTTAGCACAGCTGCACCACCACGGCTGCGTTTTTGCAGAAGTCCTTCCTTGGATGGTCACTATGGTTATTTTCTGCCTTACTATCTTTGTTGAGAATTTGAATGTGCTCCATTTCTGGAATTCTTCGTTGCTTGCTGGTCTGCCAGATCCTTTTCAGGCCCTGGCTAACTCCTATTTCCCCTGTTCCCTACTCCTCCTCTGCGCTTTTGCCATAATTTTTGTGTATAGTCAATGCAGCAGGTGTGGGATTGAAAAAAAAAAGGGAAATCCCGTGTATAAGACACTTGGCACTGTCCTGCATTGCCAGTGCCTTTCAGCTGAGCCAGTAACCCACTCAGGGCTCATTATCAATGACTTGCTGGGAATCACTGAAGTCTATTGGGAGAACTAAGGAATCCAAAGGAGCTTTCCCTGGACACCAGCATGGTAACCTGGGATTCCTAATCTGGCACTGAGCTGGTCCTTAGTGCTGCACTGTCTCCCTTGTACACTTCCAATGCTTTTCTGTTGGGACAGGAGCTATTTTGCACGGTGAGGAAACTTTAAAACTATCCTGAATAGAATTTTCTCTGTGCTGTGTTTTGGAAGTGCCTTGTTTGAATAATCTCCAATTGGATAAAGATTAACTTAGTCCCTTTAAATCCCATAAAGCAGATTTGACTTAGGGCAAGATTGAATTTATCAGGGAGATTGAACATAGGGCAAAAGGTGAACAGAATTAATAATAGAAAGTGGGACTGGACTAAGGTGGGACACAGCATCTTTTATGAAGCCTTCACCTTTGAAATTTTTAGGGTTTAACTGCTTTATTCCCTCTAAAGATTAGACCTCTACATTTGGAAAAGGCAGAGGGTATGTTGAGAAAAGTACAGGATCTCTTCTACAATTTGAATTGTCCATGATTTATATGAATAATAAATCAGGTGTGTTTGGTTGGGGATCTTAGGGCCATGTCTTTACTATAACAAGGAAATAACAAGAATATGTTTTGAATTTGATTTCAAAATGTATGTTTAGAAAAAAAAAGCACAAAAATATGAGACTATATTGTGAATATATCACCACAGTCCAGACCTCAGGAGCTGGCAGGAGAGTGGGAGCAGGTTGTGCCCTTACCCAACACATTCACACACGCTCTACCAAGATATACCCATTTTGGGGTGGTCTGGTGAGTACCAGCAGTCTTCAGCTAATAGAGCTTCTCTAAGGGAGTCTGGACCATTTCCATTTCAGGACCTGCACGCTGCATTGTGGCAGTGTGAAAACTGCTATATGTGCTGCAGAGAGTAGAGAATAGATGTAGATCCTATACAAAGGGTCTCTACACAGACTGTGCTGTCTGAGAATTGAGGCATATTGAAACTAAACTGCCTTGGTGAAAGCTGGCAGGGTAGCTACAGACTGTGAAGGCAGAGGGACCACTTGACCCATCGCTAGACTGATAACAGAGTTGGTATGAGAAGGCTGATAGCATCCCATGGCATGAGGTAGTTTCACTTTAAAGCTTTGCCTCTGATTGTGCTGAAATGAGCTCATTTCCTTTTCAGTTTTATTTTTCATACACGAAAACATAGAGGGAGGGGGAGGGTGTAACTTTTGCTGCTTGTCCTGAATCGAAAACGAAAAGCCTCCCTGAAGATGGAAAGTCCCCTACAGCTGCTCTGCAGATACGCCACAGGAGCTTTGGGCACAAAGGACTGCAAGAAGAAACATGTTGGTGGCAATAACTTCGCACAGACACTGAAGGAGGCTGGTGCATTCCCACCAAAAAGTGCTCCCTTTAGGCTGTAAGTGCATTTTATATAGGTATGAGCTGCTCATAGACATGAGAAGGACATGCTGGAAGTGGTGGGACAGGGTGGTCAGGTGCAGATGGGAGTGCTGTCCTTCCTGAGCATCCAGTTATTACTATGCTGACCTAAGGGCTGGATCTATCCACTTATTGACTTCAGGGGAGCCTTGCTATGGGGAGCAGCTCCATATAACACCACCAACCTGCAGCCATAATCCCCGCTTCGCTAAATGAACACCACATTTGAGATGCTGCTTTTTTTCCAGGTGACATCAGGGAAAGCAAAACCAGTACAGAGCTGGGTCCATGCTGGTTCTGAATGTGGAGGCAAGCTTCTCCCATGCATCCACAGTCATATGCTGGTTGTCACCTTCCCTCCCCACCCCTAACACCTACTGGCTGTGATTGTGCTGCTGTGGGACATTGGTAATTGATGGGAGAGGGAAAGCTTCTGGGGTGACCTTTGGCATTAAGAGTCAAAACAAACAGATCAGAAATAAGAAGTCTCCCTTTGATGGTTAGGACATCATGTTCTTCCTCACTAGAGGTCTCGCTGCAGATGCACCAGCTGACTCCAAAGGGCATAAAGGAGAAGTAAATAGGGGAAGCAGGAAAAAGGGGTTTGCACTCAACAACAACAAAGTTGTTTTTTTTCATTTCACAAGTTGTTCTGGGCATTCTGTGCTTTGGGAGGGTTCTGGTGTCAGCTACTCCCTGCCTCCTTGATGGGTCTAGGTGCTGTGTGTGTGTCCCCATGCCCCTTGGCAGGGCTGTCACCATCCCCACCTGTGCAGGAGAGAAGCACGGATGTCTGAGGAGAGGAAGCCGAGGTGGGATCATGATGAGGAAGTGTGTGGGCTGTGTCCCACAGGCAAGAGTAGGACTCGGCTTCTCATGGCAGCATCTTGAGTTGCATCATGCTTTGTGGCTATGATGCCATCATCCATCCCTATTTCATCATCCTGTGGTGGGCAATGAGGTGGAGCTGGGTGGGGGGGAACACATGGGCTGTTCATCTGCAAGGAGCTCTCATCTGCAAAGACACCAGAATTCATGGGGTTTTTTGGTTATTTTTTGTTTGGTTGGTTTTGGTTTGTTGTTGTTTTTAACAAAAGAAGATTTAATTGTTAGGGCTGTCAGTGCAATCGTTGTACCCCTGAGCTCCAGGAGAGGCCACATCAAGCAGAAGTCACTGTATTTCTAGCAATGGTAGCATCTGGGTCTCCAGCCCAGGTGCTGACACACTCACAGAATTGTGTGTTTGGGCAGTAAATCTAAAAACCCAGAGGAGTAAAACCAGGGAAGCCCACAGAAGTTTGGATGCTTAGTCAAAGTACATAGTGTGAACTTTCGTTTTTTGTTCAGGACTGAATCATTATGAAAAACATCTTTTTTGTGGTATCTCAACAATTGCCAAAAAGCAAAAAATGACAGCACCTGCAAAAACAACAAGTAAAATACCTTGTCAGGCTTCTAAAAACCTCAGTTACAAGAATTCTTGGTACCGTACGTAGGAAAACAGAGTCACCAGGGCAGTCAGTCAGTGACATATTGGAACTGCAGTTCTGGGAAACCTCCAAGGGATGAGGGAGAATCTCTGGAGGGCCTATTTAAGAATTATCTCCCAAATGACAAAATGTGCACAATAAGCAATACACTGAATCTAGTATTGGCAACTCTGATAATCATTGCATCTATCCATGATTTCTTTCCAGTACCTATTTCTGATTTTGTTTCTCTGTCATCAGCTTTCCCTTCTTGCACTTTTGTTTTTTTTCAACTGTGATGCTTCTGGGTTTGGAACAATTGTTTGTTTCTTCCTTCTAAATTATGTCCTACCAAGAAACCACATCCTTAAATTAAAGAAAAAAATCTAGAAATTAAGCAGGCTTTGTGAAAACTAACCACACTATTCTTTGTTGTTGTTGTTGTTGTAGTCTATTTTTCCTAGGTTGCAAGATATTTGAGATGAGGCTTATTGGCTCTTGATACTGGATTGGATACTGGAAGTATTGGATTACTAACTTCATTAATGTGTGATCGATACACATAAGATAATTTCTAATAAAATAGTTAGAAATGTGAGTTATATGTGTAATTGGAACAATCATCAAAATAATACGTTTCACTTGATACTTAGAAGAGGTTAAAGGAAGACCACATTCTTTCACAGATATATAGGCAAAGTGGCCTGTAAGCTGAAAACCTGTAAGTCACAGCTTCCCTTCTAACACCAAAGCAACGGTACTGGTTCTGTTTCATTAGTATATTATTTGGGGAATTCATCACTACAGAAGGACTGCAAATATCCTTAACTGTGATTTCCCATATTTGTTCTAATGTGAATATTTCATTTTTTCCAGTTAGTTTTAATATCCTGTCAATAGAACAGGACATTACAAATTTAACAAGCTGTAAACCCAACTTCTATGTGCATGTGAAGAAAATGCCAGTTGGGAAGTTGGCATCAGGAAATGGGGCTTGTTCTGTGACCTGCCATGACAACAAAGGCTATGGTGGTTGCAGACTTCTCCCAGGAGCAGAACATGGTGTGTTGTTTGTAGAGCCAAGAGAGCAGGTTTCAGAAGAGAACAGAACTTGTAAGAACTGCAGTTGTGCTATGTACAGATATTTTCTACCTGCTGTTTCTTTTCCTCTATTTAGTTCTCTCCACACCCTGGGGTTTGCTGCTAGGGCATGGTGCAGGCAGGGGTTTTTCGAGGAAGCGCTCAAGGCAGTGGGCTGCTGCTGCAGCGGTGCTGTGCGCTTGGCCATGGGCACGCAGGTTTTGTGGTGCTTGTTCTCTAGGTCACTAAGGTCATTCCAGCTGGGTGCAGCTGGCTGCTCTTCCATCCCCACCAATAGTCAGTGTGTGACCACACTCAGCGGCAAATGTGATGAAGGGAAGTTCTCGATGTGAATCAAGGAGTATTTGGCAAGAGTGTTATTGGAGTGGAGGATCAAAGTCACTTCATTCTTTAGGACAGTGGGACCAGTGCATTCTCCTGTTGTGAAGTATTTGACCCTATGCTGTGAGTATGAGGGAGAATCAGGTAGCACAATAAGCATTGACAGGCAGGGGCAGCTGAGACACGGTGGCTATGGGGCACCTGAGTAAGTAGATGCTTGAACTACTGAAAACAGGATGGGCATGAAGTAATATTCCCCTTTTATTTTACCAGTTTCTGACAATCTAGAAGAGCAAGGACTTGCTTATTCAGAAGATACATTTAAGGGCTACCTACGAAATAAAATTAACTATATTTAATCCTACCAGAAAAAGTTTTCTCTGAACCCATTTGAACTCTTGACTTGGACATTATTCTTTATCAGTGTGGCTAAATTCTGTACAGGAATTACTGTCCTGCAGGCTGGTTATCATCACTCTAAATAATAATCTAACCATTTTTCTGCTAGCTGCCAACATGACTCATTCTTTATTTGGATCATTTGCAAGACACGTGAGGTAGATAACTGCAGTAAACTTCAGAAATCCAGAAATGATGAGACACTTTACAGAAATAGACCTAGGGCAAGTCTTTTGTATCTCTAAGGATGTCTGGTTAGTCTTTTTAATTTATGCCTATAGGCATAGAAAATCAGCTGAAGGGAGAGTCTGTTTAAGAACAAAACTGAGAAAAACCATTATACAGAAGAGGAAGTAGTCGTTAAAAGTTGTCTATGTAATTATGGACTATGCACATCTTATATTTACAGACACAGAGGAAATGGAACAATTTTTAACTAGATGTTTAAAATATACTTTAGCTGACAGCCAGCATGATTAAAATCTATTTATCTTCACACCTCTTTGCTTTGAACTTAATTGATGTTTCCACAGTTACGCAATTTCTGGTAGAGAGAAGAGTCCTGTCTACAGTCCATTTTTATAGTGTTTCTCTGATTTTTTGTCAGAAAATTATCAGGAATTCTTCCTTCTAGGTGTAGACTAGCTGAGGATAATGCGGATGTTGATGATGTTAGGAATGGGGGAAAAGGATCCTTTTAAAAAGGTAAAGTTAGAAGTTTTAGAGTGGTGACCATTTTTACTTGTTTCCAGATGAAGCGTAGAGATGAGCAGGACTGTGAGAAGAGCTTCACTCAACCAAGACCACTAAACTATCTTCTCAAAGACTAAAAATGCAAAACCTGGTAAAATAAAGGGAAAATTAAAAAACCAAAAGCCTCCAAGGACCCCATATGGGAATCAATATATTTGCCTCTCTGCCTTCTATAGAGACTGGAGAAGTACCCACTTCTTTTTACACAGGATCAGATGCTCTGCTCATGATTAAATTGCTAGATAGAGTGTTGGAAGGTCATGATTTAATGTTGATTCTTTCTACTCATCATTGTGTCATGGAGTTTTAGCCTAACCACAGCCTCTCAGTGGAAAGCCCCAATAGGTAATATTATTTCTTTCCTTTATTCCTTTGACATTTATTGTACAAAAGCTATATGGAAGTTGTTGCTTTTTTCAAGCCATCGGTGCAGAGGAAAAAAATTAAAGGAGAGGCCACCCAGGGAAGGACCTAATCATCAGATCAGTAACTGTACCCCTTCCCTAAGTTCTTTTCTATGGCCCCCAGAGCTGGGCACTGAGCCAGGCTCATGACACTGGGACAAGCTTGCATGGGCAGGGGGTAGGATACACCATCTTCTTGTTTGTTGCCTCAAACAAGAGGGAGGTTGTAGGTGGTTGTAGGTGGTTGTAGGAGGTGGGTGTAGGGAGGTTGGACAAGATGACCTCTAGAGGTCCCTTCCAACCTAAAACATTCTATGATTCTATGAATTTAACAAACACAATTACCCATTTTAACACTTGCATCAATTGAATGTTATCCTTTCCATTAATACTGGCCCCTTGACTTAAAATACTGCTGTGTATCCTTGAAGAAGGGCTGCAGTGGGTCACCTGCATGGCCACAGAAGCGCAGTCAGAGACATTCCCTTCTGGCAACATCTCCTCCTCCTCTGTGTTAGCTTGGCTTGCAGACCCCTCAAACCCACATCCTGATTACTGGGATGATGTGTATTGCCTTGAAGATGCACTAAAAGCTACTATCCCTGCTCCCCATCTGTGTGGGTGTGTGCCCAGAGGAGTGGGGCGCTAATCACCGCTGCTTTCTCAGAGAAGCAGTTCCCCCCTCTGCAGTGGTTTCTGACATGTACCGTGTGTTGGTGATAGTTTCTGGCCCACAGGAAAGTGAAATAATCACAGAAACTCTCAGTAGTGCCTGGCCAACTCTCTGTGTTGCAGTTTCATGAGCTCCCACACAATAGGCTTCACTAGATGTCTGGTGTGATTTCTTCTGTTCTTCTTTTCTTTCCTCCTCTCCCCCACCCCCACTCCCTTTCCCTTTTTTTTTTTCCTTTTTTTTTTTACACCTCAGCATTTTGCATTGTAGAACTGTTTAGATATCTGCAAAAAATATTTGTACTGTGCTTCAGGATGAGGGAACCTGTGGATGACAGCTCTTGGCAGAATTTAATTTAATTGTTCCCTGAGGTGGCCTGAAAAGCCTGATATTCTGGTTTGCTCAAAGAGGACCTGAAATGACGCACGGTCCATGTTTGACTCTGTTTGAAGAAGATGCCCTCATGATTGTAGACAGCCTCTTTAGTGATTTGATCCATGGCAGGAAAGGTGCTGCCAGAGTAAACAGTGCTTTGAAAACTGTTTTAAAATAGTGTGTTTTCTCCTCTGCATGGTAAAACTAATTTTACCAATTTTCTTCCTTGTATTAGCAGGGCCATAATAATAATTGGTCATGCTTACATAAAAAGGTTTATTTTAAAAAAGGGGAATGAATGAGAGACAGAAAACAGCTTGATTTTCAGAGGAAGATGTCCAGACTTTACACAGACAGATGTGATAGCTATGCGACAAGTTTCCAAACACAGCCTTTGTTTAGACAGTTTCATGTAGTCTCCAAAAGAAGAAGGGAGAAAAGGTCTCTTTTATTGAGCATAGTTGACCAAATGCCATTCCAGCTCTTAAAAGAAATGGAGAACAGGTGCTCACTGAGGACATTCTTCAGTTCAATCCTGAGAAACCCATGATTATGGCATGCTGCATCTCCAGAGCTATGATGCCCATCTAGATGTGTTGTGGACTTAGGTGTGAAAGATGCAAAGGAAGAAGAGGGCAGGGTTGGGGGAGTAGAAGTTTTGAAGTCTCCGGAGCCTTTGAAGCTGCTTTGGGATGAAGAAGGAAAGGACATGGAGTAAAGGGGAAAGCACAAGTGATGGTGAAAGATAAAAGTGTGACATTTCCATGTGCTGGGGACAAGTGGCCATGGAGGCAGTAATAAGAGCCTCAAAACCTGAATAATCTTTTATTGTCTTACAGCTGATAAAGCAAAGCCTATGGGTAATGTGCAGAATTCAGTGCAGGAAGCTGTTACCTAAGCTTTTCCCAGTCTAATTCCTGGAAAATAGCTGTCCTGATGCTCTCAGAGTGGGAACACAGAGCTGTTCTACAAAGAAGAAAAACTAATGAAAACCAAAGCCCAAGCATTCAGAAAATCCTGTGAAAATAAAAGCTTTGCAGGAGATAATTCAGGGGAAGCCTGTGAAACCTTCTAGAAAATGGGTATTGCATCATTTCAACAGAGGGTTGATTTATTGCTCCATGTGAGTGGGCCCATCCCCACCACCCAGAAGTCACCCAGCAGAGCAGTGAGTCATCCACAGAAGCAGCCCTCAGACCAGTTAAATTCCCCATCCATTATCCTACTTTGCTCAGGTCACATATCCAGTCACCCTCATTTTACAAAGTAAACCCTAAGCTACTGATTTGTAAACCACAAAAAAGCATACTCTTGAAGGCTGGGAGAAAAAAAAAAGTCTAAATTTTTGAACTCTGTGACAAGCCTTTCAGACTTTACTTGCTGGTTGAAAGGCTTAATCCTGAAAAATCCCTGCTTCAAAGCACATTGAAACCAGTCACCCTGTTTTTGTCATACTTCTGTAACTACATAAATTGAAAGGTCCCCAAAGCCCAGTACACTAATCTTTTCCATTTATAATTTTGTGAAAAAACCTCAGACCCTACCTTGAGGTTTTCTCATTGCAGGTATCTTTTTGATTTAAGTGCGGTTGTTGATGTCTGAGGTTTTCTTCACCCTGTAGCTCAGCCCCAGCTGACTGTGGTAATAGAGCTATTTTCTCTGACCAGCTACAGTAACAGATCCCTGTGGGCAAGGTGGACTGAGCAGTTCCTTTCCATCCTTGCACCATTATGTGGTGCAATCAGAGATCAATACTGTCTCATTACAACAACCTTAATTTGTGTGGCTGATGGGATTTTATCTGACCAAATGAGTTGCTGAAAAGGAGCACTTGCATTTATCTGGATTTTTTTAAGTGCTTCTTATCTTGCTTTATCTTATCTTGCTGGCTGGTTGAAGAAGCAGCGATCATCTGAAGGTGAGATCACATTTGCCTCTCTCAGGGTGCACACTTTCACTTAATGAGAGTTACCAAGAGAAATAGTGTTCTGGGAGAAAGGGCCTATGAGGCAGTTATGCAAAAGCAGCAGGTTCCTTCAGAATCTTAGCATGTTTGACCAACATGACTTGAGGGGATGAATCCCACCCTGGAAAACTCAATTCCAGTATGACCATGTGAGATCTTCAGCTTACCCATGCACAGAAATATTTCCCAATAGATAATTTGATATTGCATGTTTGAAATTCACATTGCAGCATAAATTCCTCCAGTTTGGAGGCAGGCATGGTACTGTGATATTAGACAGGCAACCAAAAATTCCTATCAGCTGTTTGCAAACAGCTGCAAGTTATCTCTGCAAGAGAAGAAAGAAGCAACAACAGCCTCTAATTATTTGGAGTTGAAAAACTGATTTTGGAATAGAATGACATGCTTAGGAATAGTTCTTGGCCAGAGAAACTAGTTAAGTCTATCAAAATGATATTTTCTGACTGCCACCCAAGTCTACAGTCTGCATGTCCCAGGCATGCTGAGACAGGGCTGGGAGCCCAGCACTGATGGCACTGATAGCTCATGGCTAACATGGGTTCATGGAAAAAGGATTTCATTTTAGTCAGATGGTTTTTAGTAACAAAAATAATTTTAGGTTTTGGGGAATATTAAACAAAATTTTAGCTTCTGATACCACACCTTTGTAGAGGAGCTGGAGGCAGCTGTGGGGGCTGTTTCTGTTTTGCACAAAAAAACCCGCTGCTGCAAGTTCTGCTTCAACATTGTAAAGGTACCTGAGTGGAAATTTTAGGTTTGTGGTTGTAGTTTGCAGCTTTCTCAGTTAGGGATGAATTTTCCGACCTCACTAGAGTGCTGGTTAGGAGGATGGTGGCCTTTTGTGGGTCATTGTGAATACAGAGCAGCAGGATGAAGTTTCTATAACTGTGCTGGTCAAAATAGACCAGGGAGCAAGAGGAGGAACATCCATGGCACCTGTGCATTGGCAGGGTCCACATGACAGCTAAGCCCCCAGCTCTGGCCCTAGTCACCCATGTGAAGCAAATGGGTGCAGCTCCCCTGGCATTTGCACAGCTGGCTGCAGCTCGCTGCTGGTGCTGATTTAATTTCACATCTGGGCTTCATGCCATCTGCGAGCCTCGTGGGAAACCAGAGAGAAGTTCTTGTGCATGTAGGTGTCCATTAGCAGATGTCTGTGCATCTTCTCCCTGGGCCTGATGGGTTCGGGATCAGGGTGCACCAAGGGCTGCTCTGCTTGTTGCCACATCCCCTAGCAGAGGTTACCACTGCATCAGCCAAACTGGCAAAGGGAAGTTCATGTCTGGATGGAGCTGCAGCACCTCAAACCAAAGTACCAACTCAGTCTAAAATATTTCAATGGCAGCTGATGAAGTTTTAAGCTTTAAACTTTAAGCTTTGCTCTAGAGCATGGGTCTTATGAGGAGCAGCTGAGGAAACTGAGATTTTTTAGCCTGGAGAAAAGGAGGTTCAGGGGAGGCCTCCTCACTCTCTACAACTACCTGAAAGGAGGTTGCAGAGAGGTGGAGGTTGGTCTGTTCAACCAAGTAACAAGTGATATGACAAGAGGCAATGGCCTCAAGTTGCAAGAAGGGAAGTTTAGTTTGGATATTAGGAAGAATTTATTTACTGAAAGGGTTATCAGGCATTGGAATGGGTTGCCCAGGGCAATGGTGGAGTCCCCATCCCCGGAGGTGTTTAAAAGACATGTAGTGCTTAGGGACACGGTTTAGTCAAGGACTTGTCAGTGTTAGGTTAGTAATTGGACTTGATGATCTTAAAGATCTTTTCCAACCTAGGCAACTGAGTGATTCTGGAAACTGTCCCTGGGGTAGCATAGGTTTCCTTCAGCTCCCTCCCCCGTGCAATGGAAGTTCCCTGTACTGGGACAAAGGGGACAATTAATAAAAATCATAACAACATTTATAAAATTAATAAGGTGTCTTACACTTGGTCACAGTGAGCCATTCCAGATTTTCCTTGTCAGGGCTATTGACTTAGTGTTTTGATGGTGGGTGTCAGTGTTGGCAGTCCTGCTCCAGAGGTTTGTGCAATAAAAGAAATGGCGTATTTGCCAGACAGGAAAACATCCCTGGCTGGTTTTACTCCAGTCCCAGCAGCTGTGGCCTAACTTCCCTTCATGGAAGAAATTTATCTTTCAGCACTTTCTGGTTTTCTGTGTAGCAAAGGAAGGAGGTAAGAAACTGTTCACCAGAAATGTCCCTGCATGGACTGTGTGTCTCATACCTCCAGTAGTTCAGGGGAAAGTACCAAGAGGGTTTGCTGCAATTCAATGTGGCTGAGGATATGTAGAAGTGGAAAGGACAGGATCATGGCAGAGAGTGCTTATTTTGGAGTGCCAGACGCTGCAGAACTGAATTTTGAGCAAAATCCTTCCTGTCCAGATCTTTATCTCAGACCAGAAATGACCAAGCACCAAACTGATTCTGAGCATTCCCATTCAGCCTGGAGAGATTTCTGGTCAAACCCATCATTTCTGCGTGTGCCGTAGTTTCATCTTCAAATACCATCTATTTCCATGGGAAAGCAACTATACCTCTGAAATTCCAAAGAATATGCCTTCTTGCTACTCTCGTTAACCTTTAGTAAAGAAAGCAAGAGTGAACACTAATGACACTTACTGGACACATCTGGGTACCTTCACTAGCAGATGTCTTCAAATCTACAAAGATGCCTTTTAAAGCATCTGATGACCACAATGACTTGGGTATTTTGGAGCCTTGAGAGTTTAAGTACTTCTGGCTTCTAATAGGAGTTCTGGATATTGTTGTTATATTTATAGCAAAGTTCATTCTAACTCAGGGTGTCTAAGAACAAGACTAACTTTTCTCAGGAAAAACATTTCACAATTTCTGTGATTCAGTTCCCTTACCTGTAAATTGGGGAAGTCCTGTGGTTTTTTTTCCTCTGTTTCATCAGGACTGCATTGTTTAGTCCTTGAATGGTATTTTAGAGCTGAATAATTATTAAAACTCCTTATTGCTTAAAACTCCTTATTGCACCCTTATATAAATCACCCACTTTTTAAAAGGGTAGAAAGACAGACCCTGGGAGCAATTGGCCTGTCAGCCTCACCTCTGTGCCTGGGAAGATCATGGAACAGATCCTCTTAGAAGCTAGGGGACCTTTAAAGGTCTCTTCCAACCCAGAGCATTCTATGATTCTATGATCCTTTGTGGATTAAAATTTAAGGGATGAAGATGAAAATGGCAGAATGTTTATTCCCATACTAGCAAAGAAAAGCTCATGATCCCAAACTCTTCTGATACAAAAGCAACTTTGTCTGAAACAGAGTAATTAAAAGTTGTTTCTTATCCTGACAAATGTTGAATCTGTGGCCAAAACTAGCAAGTCACAGGGTGGTATCCTGGTCTATGGTGGCCTTTGAGCTGGTGGTCCTCATACAAGTGTGTATGCTGAGCCCAGCACCAATGAGCAATGCAAGTTGAGAAGGGGCACATAAGGCTTTATTAAAGCATGTGACTCTTCAGATTGGCTTAACCCTCTTTTTGGTCTTCACAGTTGAATCCTGTTGGGAACATTCAGCTAGGCTCAGGTATGAATGACTCTGCTTACCTACTGAACAACAGTGAATTTGGTGGTGTTGGAAATGAAGGTCACAACAGATGGTTTTCATAATTCTCATAAGTTTGTTATACTGAAGTCATCTTATTTAAGTGAACCTGACTTTTCCAGAAAGCACTATGCTGAGTCAAAGAGATTCAACTGGGGGATTGACATGGCCATCTAAGACAGATGCTGAATTTTTAACCAATGGGATTTTTCTGCCCATGTCTACTGTTTCATAGTTACCTGTCTTAAATTCAATCTGCCATTTCATAGTTCAGCTTTTAACTGCTGCAAGATTATTCAGCAGTTTCTTGTAATTTAGTGCAGCAGTAATAATCCAACAAGAAGGACATGGGCCTGTTGGAAAGGGTCCAGAGGAGGGCTACAAAAATGATTAGAGGGATGATACATCTCTCTTACGAAGACAGACGGAGAGAATGGGGCTGGTTGAGCCTGGAGAAAAGAAAGCTCAGGGGAGACCATATTGCAGCCTTCCAGTATCTGAAGGGGGCCTACAAGAAGGCTGGAGAGGGACTTTTTACAAAGGCCTATAGTGATAGGATGAGGAGTAATGGGTTCAAACTGAAAGAGGGAACATTTAGATTGGAAACTTCACTCTGAGGGTGGTGAGACACTGGCACAAGTTGCCTAGGGTGGTTGTGGATAGTCCATCCCTGGAGGTGTTCAAGGCCACATTCAATTCAATTCAATTCAATTCAATTCAATTCAATTCAATTCAATTCAATTCAATTCAATTCAAGCCAAGTCAAAGGGCCTTGAGGAACCTGGTCTAGTGGGAGATGTCCCTGTCATGGCAGTGGGGTTGGAACTAGATGATCTTTGAAGTCCCTTCCAACCTAAACCATTCTATGATTCTATGATAATAAAGCTGCCCTACATGTTGTCCTGCTCCATGAGTACCAGTGCCTCATAGATGGAAGTTATGTTTCCATGTTCTCTTGTTTTGGGGAGACTGCAAACAATGTAGGTACCATGAAAAGTTATTGTGATTTTATGATGCAAAATTCTTTCTCTAAGAGGTATGGCCAAGGCCAGGATAGGATTGACATCAGTACCAACTGAGGACAGGTTCACAGGCAAGCCCCAAGGGCTTGTTAGCAGATAATAGGAACCTAGAGTTGGATTAGAAGGAGCACAAATAGGAAAAGTTTTGAATATTGCTGCAGTCCCTTAAAACATTGGAATTTATATCCAATATGTAAAAACACCCATGCTGGTAAAAGGAAAATAATTCCTTCAAAAAAAAATCCCTGAAAAATGAAAGAATCCCAGATATGCAGTGAGAAGTACTGCATATGCATTCGTGCTCATCAGCTGTGTATTCAGGAGGGGTTTGGGCTGGAAGAGAAGATCTCAGCACAGAGGAGCTTTAAGGCAGAGAACTGGCCAAGTTATACCCCATTTCTCAGCAATGAGGAGGGGAGGGTTTTTTGTTTTCTGGTGGCATAGCTCCCTCTGCTGTGTGTATGAGCTGCAGGCTGAGACAGGAGGATTTGGACAGGCTTCTGAAGGAAACCAAAGGGAGCTCAAAGAAAAACCATTAAAGGAAATCTTGTGTCAAAATGTGCCAGGCTGTCACCTGCTCAGTCTATTTCTGATGGTGGTGTCCACCCCTCAGCAGCTTCACTAGCGCTTGCAGTGCCAGGGGGTAGCCAGGCAAATCACTGCCTACAATTTTAACCCAGTTTACTTATTAGGAGACTGATGCTTCCAGTTTCACATGGGAAGATCTTAATTATAACAACAACTTAATATTAAAGAACAATATAATATTTGTGTTATTTATTACTAGGGGAATTGTTTGGTCCTAATGAACAGTTAGTGTACCTATCAGCATTTTCCTCCTGGTTTCCTTATTTGCCTTGTTTGTTTTCGTTTTCCCTTCAGTGATCAATTTCCCTCTCCTGATCACATTGTACTTGTCACTGCAGTAGAAACAAACTACTGATGACTGTGTGCTAACAGGTATCTTATCAAAGAGATACCTCCAGGGTATTTGAGCAAGTTGTTTCATTAGCCTCACTCCTACTATGGATGAATTAGAAAAAATATTATTTCAGGACTGTTTTAAGTGAGCTCTGTTCAGTAAGTTAAGAGGACAAATTACATTAAATAGATTTGAGGTTGGATGTTCTCTGCCAGCTCCAGCTGAAACAGTGAAGGGGCCAATCAGCACCAGAAGTTGCTTGAGCTGCAAGTTGCTGGCAAAAATCAGCTATCAGCAGAAAAATCTTCAGTTCCTCTTGGGTTTGTGTGCATAAAACATCCCAGATACTTCCAAGTTATAATGTAATAAGATTAAAACTTATTAAGAACTTCTCCTGCCCCAGAACAAGTCCAGCTGGTCTGAAGTCTGGCACAGGTTGTGTTTGTCAAAAATACTATTATTAACCAGGACTCAACACATATTTACATGCCTGAAAAAAAGGACAAGTTGTTTTTCTCCCTTTTTTTTAATAGCAGCCCCATTTGAAAATTAAGGCTTGCATCCATATGAAAGCCTAAAGCAGTCAATGGGACTCTTTCTATCAAATGCAATGAGTTTTGCATCAGGCTGTAAATGATTGAGAGGAAAACTTTCATCAGTAGTTAGCAACAGCCTTTGCAAAAGTTATTTTCATTTCTTCAGGGGCTCCTGTTGAGCAATGTAGAATATTTTGAAATTTCCTCTTCAGGTACAGATATGTCTAGGTGGCAGAGATTGTAAAAAAAGCTGCCTCAAAGCCTGTCTTCAACTTTGCGTAAATACCTGAACTCTTTGCTATTTCCTTCCTATGTTGTGTTCATCTAGATTGTTTTAACAGACAAACATTGTTCCAGTCTTTGCATATTTGTTTTTCATTTGGACTCAGATTAGATACTGTGACAGGAAGGCTAACATGCTCATTTCAGCCAAGTTTTCATTCCAGAGATGGCTGTTGATTAGCCAAACTATAACCCTGAAAAACCACTGAGAGATGCTTTGAAGCGGGCTTTTGGAAGAGCTGAGTTGTAAAAGACAAAAGTGTATAAAATATTTTACTTGCTTTTACACCAGCTTTTTAGAGACTGACAGCATTCAAGCCCAGGTGATGGGGAAAAAGTTTATGATGGAGTCTGTGTCCCCTGGTGTTGTAACCTTAGCATTACCCCAGTAAAATTAAGTTCCTGGGCTTTATAAAAGAAAAGTAACAAACAATAGTTGAAACTAGAGTCCTTTACAGGTGAACCAGAAGTAGTGAAGGGAAGCTGCTGCCTGATTATGCTAAGATTTTGAAACATGATACACATGACTATTCCATTGATTTGATGTGCCAAATTCAATCTAAGGCTACTGGAACACATTATAAATCAGTATATAGATGCTTTTGAGTACATCTTTAAACGTACCTGAATACTTCACTTTCTACCACTGCAAACATCAAGGCACACAGTTGTAGTCATGGTATGACTCAACCTATACATGTTTGTAATCTCAAATTTCAAGGACAGTACTACTCTGCTCTACATCTTCAGACATCTGCAGGTGCTTTTATTTATTGATCTTTAAGAATTGGTTTAGTTCTGGTGTCCCAGACATTCTCAAAGGAGATCTACCAGGGAAAGTAACAGTGTAACAGTTAATCCCCAAGACAAATTAGATTCTGCTGAATTCTAAAGCAAAACACTTTCCTTTCTGGAATTGGATTGAATTTGAACTATTAAAGAAGTGCATATGTTGTGCTTTATCCCTGACTAGGAGAAACTCTCCTGGTGTCACTAACCCCTGAGGCAGGCAGAACGATCAGAGCCCAGCTGGTGGAAATCACATCAATAAAGCTAGATTGATTTATCAGAGCTGACGGGTAATGGGAAATCTGGTGGGTGATTAAAGTCTGTGGTTACAGCAGTTGCTCCAAGCAATGGCAATTTTTGTGTTGTAGTTGTAGGGCTGATGTCACCAATAAAACAGGAAAACACCCAAGATTTCGGGCCCTTCTTCAAGCGAAGCTGAAAGTCGGAGATGAGGTTTTCCTTTATATATATGAGCATTGTCATTTCCATTCTCGTGTGTCAGGTTCTCACTGCCTTGCCTCAAAAAACTCCCCAGTTGTTGTTTTCTTGCTAAACGCACCACAAGCTCCAGACAAATGACTATGCCTTGATTGTTTCTAAGAAGTTGGGTTTACAAACACTGTTCCTTTGCATTCAATTACTTCATGCTTGTAGGCCAATTAGAGAAGGGTCAAAGGATTGGTATGTTTATGTACAATCAGGGTTGAAAATGACTGTGTGCTACTACTTGCTTTGCTGAACTCAGAGCACAGAGCTGGGTGGAGGTGGAATTAATTGCTAACCAGTTATCTTATCTAAAAAGCCATTGGGTTAGGGGAAGAAGCACTCAGGTGATGTGTAGTTGGGTCATGGGATAATCCCTCACTTGAGGGGCTTGTTGGGATCCTCTGTAGGCAACAGTTTTTCAAATTAAATGGGCACAGTTAAGGGCTGGTTTGGGGAAGTGTCAGTGCTCTATAGAGACACCTTCAAACTGCTGATGTGAAATCACAGCCTCATGTTGGGAGCCAAAAGGTGGTGCTGTTTCTGCAAGGAAAAGGAGAAAAAAGTGGATCCCGGTTTCTTCAGAGTTTGGGGTCAGCCAGGGAGCAGGGAGGACCTAAGGGCTCTCCCTGATTTTTCCAGGTAATGCCATGCTTGAGGGCTATCTTAATGTGTAGGACACTTGGTGCCAGTGGGCAGACCCCAGGAAAGCAATAAAATCCACACAAAATTATGCATCTTGAGGGAGGAGAAGGAAGAAAAGGAGGAAGGAAATCACAGGCTTTCACTTTGTGGGACATCAGACAGAAAACAAGATTGGAAAGAAGTGGCAGATGATGTTGGGCTGAGCTCTGCAGGGCAAACAGCTCATCACATGCTTTGCACGGAGGCAGCCACAGAGACNNNGATAAACACAAATAAGGAAATGGAAGCATGAAAGGTCCTCAAAGGTAAAGGGAAAAGCAGTGGGAGAGTGTGGAGATCCTTAGGGAGGAAGTGGGTGGCAGCAAGATGTAACTGAAACCTGCCTGAGGTGGTGTCTGCCTTGGTGTCTACAAAGACACATGTCATATGGGACATTGACCTAGTTAGACCTAGACAAATTGTATCTAGACTGGCACAGTAATAATACTTAAGTGCTGTGCAGGTGGAATAAAGAAGAACTGGTGGTCCAGCATGAAAAAGTGTTTTCTCCTGTATGTCACCTCCTTGTAAGGCTCCTTCTTCCCATGACGGGGGAAAGGTCTGCATACAGCTTAGCAGACACCTGACTTGTGCTGGATTCTGTCCTTTGGGGCTGGAATTGTCTCCAGCTACCGTTGGGGCAGTGAAATTTGCACAAATAAGAGATTTCAAGCTCAGCCTTTGAGGGATCACTCAGGAATGACTTTAGACAACAGTGTGAAGTTCAGTGGACAGTCTTGGCTGTTGGGGAGTTGCTGTTTCAAGTCATCTGAGGAAGCATCAAGGTAGTCAGGCCCTACCACCGTTGCTATCTGATCATTTGAGGCATTGTGCATGGCATCCTCTTCTTTGCTCTGCTAGGTCACAGGTACAGCCCCATTATGAAAATCTGCAATGGGTGGGCTAAACCGATGTTTCTCGTCTCTACCTGCAACTATCAGCCTCACTGAATGTCTGCAATAGGGTATTTGTTAAACGAATCAGAAGTATTGCTTAGGAATGGGCTGAGCTGTGCAAGACACTAATACCTAATTCTTGTGGTTTAAGATTAATGGCAGCATGTATAAGTGCTCACTGTGTTGTTCAACTCGTGCATGTGCTTTTGAGAAGAAATATCCCCTATTCTTGCAGTTTTGCCTGGCTCATCCTCCAGGACCTCTTTTCCTTCCCAAAAGTAAAGGAAAATAAGTCCAGGAGGAGCAATGGATGACAAACAAAAAGGCTATAAGTATGAAGGGTTAAAAATATGCGACCAGGAAGCTGAATGGGGACCCTCAGCACCCAGGTCTCCCTGAAAGCACTCGGTCTTAGATTTGCCACTCGTCTGTGGTTTGCTCTGCCTTTCTTCTGATGCCTGTCCTGGGCTACATCCATCTAGTGCCTGAACTCTGGACACTGCTGTATGTTCATGACCATTAGACCTTATAAAAAGCAGCTGCCATGCAAATTCATGTTTCCTTTGGGAGGTAAGGATTAGGAAGTCTCTATATTTACTCTATACTTAATGACGCACAGCTCTGAATAATACTAACAGGAGTTAATCAGAGGCCCTGATTGGAATGCAGCAGCGTAGGTCTGTAATCAAACTCTTGGTAATCAGAAATGTGTTAAAGAGTAAATGTGTGTGTCAACCTGTCCCTATGACATAGGTGTGTTGTATCTGAACAAGAGATAAGTGAAAATAAACAACAAATATTTGGAAGAGCCGTCATTGTGTTTCTCTGTGTGCTAGGAAGCTTGCATGTAGCCCAGGGTTCTTGCTGTGCAGTGATACTCTTGTTTGTACTGGATGTTTCCACTTCTTATCATTAATGTCTTAAAGCTTGTTTATTGAACTCTGGGTCAGTTTATTCAGGTTTAATGACTCTTCCACTGCATGTTTTCATTTCAAATGCATGAAGGGGGGGGACATCTTGTGTGCTGTTGCATGGCTCTTTCAGGAGGTTGATCTTGGGTCATTGGTTGAACTAGTGGATGAATGATAGGACTGTCTGTTGTGGTCTACTTTTCTTTCTTTCTTTCTTTTTTTAAACATCTGTTTCTCATTTGTGTCTTATATTCCCTTTTCTGCTTGTGTAGAGGGTTGTTGGTGAGGACAAAAAAGAATGTGGTTGCTGGAGGATAGTCTTAGTCTGCATCGAATCTTGTCTCTCATGGAGTAAGGGAGATGATCTTGTGGTTTATGCATAGAACTGTGGAACTAAATGACCCATGTTTTTTTCTTGGTGTTGCTATAATCTTTTTGAGGAAATCACGGTGGGGATTTCAATTATAGGATATATTTGTGGTAACACAAAAAGGTTGTGGCTTCAGTAGAAAGCAGATTGGGTTGTTCTATCTTAATTTCTGCTTGTGTAGGAGGCCTTGGTGAATACAAAACAGGAACGTGTGTGTTTCCCAGAAGATACTCTCCGACTGGGGGATATCAAGTTGTAATAAATCTGAATTTTCTGGGTAGTTCCCACACTGTCTTCTCATGCTTTTACAGGCACAAAGCACAGCTTCCAAAGGCCTCTGTACCAAACACTTGCAGAGCCTTGGCTGGCAGGTCAGGCTATGTTTCTAAATGCACATCTGGAACGCAGAGACATTGACCTCTCAGCTAACCAGCAGCTTACAGATGTGTCTGTTCACAAGTGAAAGAAATTTGTGGAAACTGTCATATTATCTGATTCCTTTATTTCAGGCCACAGTGACAAATCATTTAAGAAAGCCACAGAGTATTTCACTGCTGAAAGTTTGAACTTTCTCACTAAGAAATGGACAATGGTAGGTTTCTCATCCACCTGATAGATATTCTGAATATCTGTCTGAATAGCTCTGAGGGATGTTCTCAGAGGCCTTTCAGTGGGATGTGCAATGGATTTGAAGAATCTTCAGCCAGTCCTGCCTGTGGCTTACTTTGCTTAACCTGCAAAGGGGTTTTTGCTCTTTTGCAGGTAGGGTTGACTGAAAGGGAACTTTTGCCTTGCAAGATACCATAGGCGCTCTCTGACTATACTCTGTCCTATCCTCTTCTTGCAGTGGAAAAGCTGAACATAAGATATGAGTCCCCTGAGTGAGAGAACTGGAGCTGCCAGAGACATGAGGTTCCCACTTTCTCTTTTCACAAGGCCTTTCACCATTTTGTACTTAAAGGAACATGAGTGTATTATTCCAATAATTTTTTTCAGTAAGAGGTAAACAAAAATGCTGCTGTCTGATTGAAACCTGAAATGCCATGGAAAGCACACAGGAAAAATGAAGAAACCTGTCACGTCTCAGTTTGAAGAGAGTTTCTTTCCTTCATGAGGAGTAACATTTTCAGCCCTGTGCAATGGAGCTTCTCTATTCAACGGTGTTAACTTTTTCTTTTTCCTACCCTGCCTATGGAGAAGTCCCTTTGTGTTAAATATCTCTGCTCTACAAGATCTCTTCTGAAAGTAGTGTCTTTGATCTTAGGTACATCTGAATGCAAAAGAGCTCTCCCACATAGAGTAATCTGGACTCCTAAGAATTTTTCTCAATAGTTTGAAATCTGAAAAGATTTTCAAAACTCAGTGAAATGTTTTGAGTCTTTGTTAACAGAAAAAAAAATAAATTACGATTTATGGTTCTGCACAAGGCCTGGAAAGACATATTCAATATCTGGTTCTGCCACAGAATCATTCCATGGCACTGATTAAATTACTCAATCTATTTTTCTAATTTACACCTCCAATAATTCCTTGCATCATCAAGTTACTGTGGTGATACATGA